>CAMOHE010056401.1:0-20492 GCA_946598075.1 Artocarpus hirsutus | reverse complement strand
AACAAGGGAAGCTGGAAGGTAAAGGTAAACTACCGCACGAGCCCACCAAATTCCAGTCTCTGCTCTTCTCTGGTGCTTCCCTTTCTCTCTCCAACTGTCTCTCTCTATCTCCACCATTTTACCGAAGAAAACAAACTCAGGAAGATCACAATTTGAAATCTGAATCCAAATCAGTGTATAAAATTGATTTCTTGGATAATTTTTCTCTCTACCTTGGTAGGACATTGAAGAAAAGGGGCTTGCCAGTTCATCATCGACTCACTGAGTTGTCCTGAACGAGTGTTCCTTTTGGAGTCTAGGAATGGCGAATATCGACATAGAAGGACTGCTGAAGGAGATCCCGAACGATGGGCGAGTGCCGAAGACGAAGATCGTGTGCACGCTGGGACCGGCGTCTCGGTCGGTGGAGATGATCGAGAAGCTTCTCACGGCCGGCATGAACGTCGCTCGATTCAACTTCTCTCATGGAACTCATGAGTACCACCAGGAGACTCTGGACAATCTCAGGACCGCCATGTCCAACACTCGGATCCTCTGCGCCGTCATGCTTGACACAAAGGTCTCCTTTCTCTCTTTTGAAAAGATATTTTGTGAATTTCTTGCAAAAATGGAAGTTTTGGGTTGGAATCAGAGTTTTCTGGGAAACGATATAGAAGTTTAATTTTTTTTAATTATTTTTTTCGTTATTAGGTCTGCAAGCTATTTAATTAGTTTATTCTACTGAATCTCTTTTGAGTGACATAATCTGTGAAAAGCATTGTGGTATAAATACGACACATCAAATTTTTTGCTATTATTATGTAAAAGGTTATGATTGACTTGGTTTGTCACTCCGTCTTTGAATTTTGTGGATGATTTTGGTCATTGGGCAAATGTGATTTTGGTCATTGGGCAAATGTAAGGGATGGAATTCGCAGCTGCTTTCCATGCACAGCCTTTTTAGGGGTTTGGAAAAGCTTGGATACCATAATATTGGAAAATCAGTTTAGCTTAACACAATCTATTACTTTTTTCTTTTAGTTAAATAAAAAAGAAAAGCAGACTAAGCAACAACTCGAACCTGAGGAATAGAAATCTATGAAATATACAGCATTGCTTGGTAGATTACAACCTGACGTAATGGTACTTTTAAAAGTATTATTGACATATATTTCATTTCCAAAGAAACTCATTTGTTAAAGAGTAATTTAGGTTTATCTTTATACTCTTGAGAAATTTGGCTTCGTGGACTGACAATGCTATAATATATTAGTTTGGCATGATTTGTGTTCCGGTTGATATTATCTATTTTTGGGTTATGACGCTCGTAGACATGGCTTACATTCTGGATATGTTTTCATTTGCGTGAAGTGCTAGCTACAATGAGATTTACATTTTCCTGGCCATGAATTTGATTTTTCTTTTTCCTTGCAGGGACCTGAGATTCGAACTGGCTTCCTGAAGGATGGAAAGCCTATTCAACTTAAGGAGGGTCAGGAGATCACAATCACTACTGATTACAGCATCAAGGGTGATCAGGAGATGATTTCCATGAGCTACCAAAAGCTGGCTGTGGACTTGAAGCCTGGAAATACCATTTTATGCGCAGATGGTACTATTACCCTGACTGTCTTGTCTTGTGATCCAAAGGCTGGGACTGTGAGGTGCCGTTGTGAGAACACTGCAATGCTTGGAGAGCGAAAAAACGTCAACCTTCCTGGTGTTGTGGTGGACCTTCCAACCCTAACTGAGAAAGACAAGGAAGATATTCTTGGATGGGGTGTTCCAAACAAAATTGATATGATTGCCCTTTCTTTTGTACGAAAGGGATCAGATCTTGTGCATGTTCGTAAGGTTCTTGGGCCTCATGCTAAGCGTATTATGTTGATGTCAAAGGTATGCTATTCCTTTCGGTGCTTCTCTTGTCCTGATGTTATGTCGTTAGATACGCTAGATATCATGCAGCCATGCGTGTTAGATATTATTCATCTATTATGAGGGTATGCATATATGATGGATCTGCAAGCCTTAAGTAGTGAGTTATATGAGTAAAGTAAAGCTTGCTTTTAGCTTATTAGAAATAAATATGCCAATGTGGTGTCTTTTTTGGCAGCGTACCTTTGCCTGTTCTCTTTCAATTATGCACATACACAAATCATTGATACAGTTTGTATTGCTATGTTGGCAACCGTAATCTCCTATGCATGTTTACTTGCATTGTTGGTTTCAATACAGTAATATGTTGATAAATGTTTGGAGACGTTACACTTGCTTTGCTTTGTTGCTTTGGAAATATTTTTGACTTTTGGTGGAAATTTTAGATTTTTTGATTATTTTGGTTAACATATGCAATTTTTTTAGACCAACTAGTTAATATTTGTTTCTGTGGTTTCTCTTAGGTTGAGAACCAGGAGGGAGTCATCAACTTTGATGAAATCTTGCGTGAGACCGATGCATTCATGGTTGCTCGTGGTGATCTTGGAATGGAGATCCCAGTTGAGAAGATCTTCCTGGCCCAGAAAATGATGATATACAAGTGTAATCTTGTGGGTAAGCCTGTTGTCACTGCCACACAAATGCTCGAATCCATGATCAAGTCTCCAAGGCCTACCCGTGCCGAAGCTACTGATGTAGCTAATGCAGTTCTTGATGGAACCGATTGTGTTATGCTTAGTGGTGAGAGTGCAGCTGGGGCCTATCCAGAACTTGCTGTGAAGATCATGGCTCGTATTTGTATTGAGGCAGAATCTTCTCTTGATTATGGAGCAATCTTTAAGGAAATGATTCGGTCAACCCCTCTTCCAATGAGCCCATTGGAGAGTCTTGCATCCTCTGCAGTGCGAACAGCTAACAAAGCAAAAGCAAAACTTATTGTTGTGATGACACGTGGTGGTACCACAGCCAAATTGGTAGCCAAATACAGACCGGCTGTTCCAATCCTCTCTGTAGTTGTTCCAGTGTTGACGACAGACTCGTTTGACTGGACCTGCAGTGATGAGACTCCCGCAAGGCACAGCCTGATCTACCGGGGTTTGCTTCCCCTACTGGCCGAAGGATCCGCTAAGGCCACCGATGCGGAATCCACCGAGGTGATCTTGGAAGCTGCATTGAAATCAGCAATCGAGAGGGGGCTGTGTAAACCTGGTGATGCAGTTGTGGCACTTCATCGTATTGGAACCGCCTCCGTGATTAAGATCTGCATAGTGAAATGATGTGGCACATTCAGATTACCAAAATCGCTATGTTAAAACAGTGATAAGTTGGACCTATATTTTCCTTTTGAGTAATTATATGTTATGTAACCTTCAGAGCACTAAAAATCAGTTTTCGGCCATTTTTCCTTGAGCTTTGTTGGAGGGTTAAGCACCTCTGGATTATCTTGCTGTTATGTTTTTCTCCGTTATTGGAGGGTTGAGCACCTCTGGATTATCTTGCTGTGATGTATTTTTCTGTTGGTTAATGTTATGACTGGTCTTAATTATGGCATGGTATAAAAATAAGGCTTGGCTCTTCTGTAATCCTTGTCTTTTACTTCTTTGCACGTTCTTTTCTTGATGATGTTATGCTTATTGGCAGTATTAAATCGAAGGCAAAAAAAAAAAAAAAAGGGCGTACAGCGGTCTGGCTTCTTAGCACCAAAGGTTGTGAGAAGAAAGAAAGTCCAGTAAGAGGAAAGTCTACCCTATCCGCTGCTGCTTGTGGACCTGCCTGCCGACTGCGTGCATGTGATGTGAACAAGATATTGAAATAGAATTAAAATGTGAATAAGAAGATGAAATCAGATTAGAATAAGATTAAGAATCGAAATACAATGACCGTAAAAGAAGTGAATATTTCCAAGTCTAATATTTGGTTGAACATTGGACAGAATAGAGCATAAGAAACTGACATAGAATGTGAATGTAAATATGAACAGAAATATAATGAAACCAGAATGAGTAAGTATTTTCAATTCTAGTAGTTGGTTAAACATTTGATTATTAAATGTGATGACATATTAACTTTTTTGACAAAAATGACCATATAATTCAATTTCAATAATATTTTTATATTTAAATGGTGGGACATTCCCTTTCAAAAAAAGAAAAAAAATCGTGGGACAGATAGTTTAATGTAAAAATTGGGAAAAAAATCGTGGGACGGATAGTTTAATGTAAAAATTGGGACCTGGGAGGGGTTATTTAGGACATCAATCTTTGTATTTACATATTGGATGCATCTATTGACACCCTTTATTCTACTTTTTATATACTTTTTTAATAAATTTTTATTACCGTATTACCCAATAATAAAATTATTTTTAAGGATAAAAATTACTCGTTACATACCTCACCTTACAAAAATATTTGACATTTTAAAGATTTATTGTGCCCTTACTTTTTCATAAGAATAAAAATGGTTCTACCATCAAAGAGCCTGCCTACCAAAACAAAAAACAATAATTATGTGGTTTTTTCTTCAAAATTCTTATTTTTATTCAATTTTTATTGTTTCATATATACTAATTATATAAATTATTGTTAATAATGAACCGTGCGAATTGTTTGATTTCTAAATTAGTCTTTACAAATCTTGAGTGATACTATCATTGTAGTTTCTTACAAAGGAATCCATAATCTGATTCAATAACAAGAAAAACGATATAAAAAAATTACCATTTAATAAAAATAAATAGTGTCCTCCTCTTTGTTTAACTAAAGGAAGCACAAATTGTTTGATTTGTATGCAAACCTTACGAATCATTTGATTTGTTTACAATCCTTAAGAATCATAAGTATATTATTTTCATAACAAATTATCAAATGTGTGGTTTTCTTCACAAAAAAAGAATAACATTTGGGATAAAAAAATTGTAAGTTCGGTAATTAGTTGGTGGGTGGAAAAAGGAAATACAATACTATAATTTAGTTAGGGACTTTTTAATATTTTAAAAGGGATGTAACAAGTAGGATGAATGGTGGTTGTTGATGCTGTGCTTGCTTCACTGGTGATCAACGCCATGCGTGGCTGCATACAGTGGTCGGACTACTTTCCTTGCTCATCTCACTTCCCGAGGTGAACCTGCAACAAGAAGAGGGACGTTTCGGAGATCAAAGGGACACCGATGTGGTGTTGGCCAAAGGCTCTTTGATGCTCAAGTCAAATACTTGCTCAAACGAGATCGAGAGTCGGGTTAGATGAGAAAGTCTATGTTACCTCTCAAGTGGGGCAGATGCTTTCAATTTATAGGCCACCACCTGGGATGGGTGTTAGGCGGGTTTGACCCATTATATGGGTGTCCCATCAGGTGGTGTGAGGTGGTAGATAGCAGGTGTCATGATGCTAGAGGAAGGTTAGTTCTCCAATATGAGGCCATGTTTTGACCTTTGAAGATGAGTTGCTCCTTGTATGTAGACCATATTCGTCCGTCCTGAGCACATGTTCTTCTCGAGAAGGCTACATCTTGCATGGCGGCCAATGGAGGCCCTTGAGGAGCACCTCAAGAGGAAGTGTCGATCAGAGGGGAGTTATGGATGTATCAAAAAGGGCTGTGTCCAAGTAGGGTGGTTAGACCATTGAGGAATGGTCTTTGAAAAAGGAACATTAAGCACACCCCCAATAGTAGCCCTCCAATGCACCTAGTTGATGCTCGGCTTGGGTGTAGTCTGCCCAAGGTTGGTCGGCTAAAGATGTTCTTTGAATTCATCTTTGGGATTTTAGAATCTAAGAGGCCAATTGGTCAAGCTTGGCTGACACATGTCAGCTTGTGATTGGTCGTTTCCCCAATGAGCACAATTATTGCATCCCTTCGATTTTTGCACCTGATCTTTGACTATAAATAGGGGTCGACTTCCACCCTTTTACCACATATTGCTTCCAAATTTTTGATTCTTTATGTTTAGTTGCTGAGCAGGAAAGCTAGTGATCTAGAGAAATTTTCTGACTCGATCAATCAATAACAAACAAGAAATTCTTGAGCATGAACTTAAGTAGCTTAAGCGATTCCTAGAATCAGTCATTAAATATTTCTTGGTCGGATGAGGGCATTGAGATCGATCGAGCAGAGTCTGAGGATAAAGGGACCACAAAGAATTTCTAGATCTACTTGAAGGCATAGTCCTTAACATGCCATGTAGGGGTAAGGACCCTTGCATCGGGTGGCTACCATAGGTACTTCTCAAGTATTTGATGGGGGCATGCTTGCTTGGGGTCCACCATGGATAGGCCAAGGTCCTTTGGCTAGAACATGGTGGTTGAGGCCCATGTAGTGGGCAAAGTGACCATCGAGGAAGATGTTGCCGAAGAGAGGCAATCAGTCCAAGGTGGCAACGATGCTAAGAACGAGGATGAGGTGCCGTTGACTTTGGAGATCAGGGTGGTTTTAGGGTGTAGTGGTCTATCGGGTGTGTCGACTAGGTCAGACTTCAACAACAGAGTATACATTGATGATGACACAAGCTCAATTGGAAACCCCTCTTCAAGAGTATGAGATCCCTGACGACATTCTTCTAATTTTGCCCACAACCAAAGATACTCCTATGGAACCGCTGAAGGGATAAATCATACTATATATGGAGTTCTTTCGAGCAGGATTCCATATTCCACTTCATCCTTTCCTACACTGGGGCCTTAATGATCTGAATATGTGCCCTACTTAACTTAATATGAACTGCTATAACTCCCTAATCAGAATGTACGTATTGTGAATATATGTACATGAGACCGAGATGTTGTGGGAAGCCTTTAAACAAATGTTCAAGATGAAGAAGCTTCCCCGGCAGGTTGGGTGGTACTACTTCATTAGGTTCACAAAGGATTTCATCCTTAATAAGCTAGAGTTAGATAAACTATGAAAGTTCAAGTAATTCTATGTTGGGAGAAGGTGGCTTTCCTAGCTCAAGGAGGTAGTTCTTGTTGATAAGGCTGTGCTCACAAGATTTGAGCAGGGGCACCTATGGTTGAAAAGGTTGTGGGCACCAAGGGCACTTATTGCGGCTATTGAGGATCTAATGATGAAGGCCGAGGCTATTTAGTAGCAAAGATTTTTGCTAAGCAAAACTAGCTTGGCCAACTACGATTGGTTTAGGGGTTCCACCTTAACCAACCCCCGTAAAGATAATGTTGCACTTGTTTGGGCGGCCAAGCAAGTGATGGTAGCTAGGCATAACATCGTCGACATCCGGGGGCCGAGTTCTTACCAACATGGTTGTCTAGTGGGGAAGCCATTATCATCTAGTTCTGAGGACTCTTCTAGTGTTCCTTTGATTTGGGGTTGTCCATTGCCGATGAAGACCTCGGGTATGTGATCAGGTTGCTCTGCCCACTAGTCCTGCTCTGGACTAAAGGTTTGGCTCCAGGACTTTCCCTTTTTCCTTTTTTAGATGGTTCTTTTCTCGACCTTCTTCTAACTCTGCTTTTCTTGTTTTGTAGACATGTCAGCCTGTCAACTTTCTAGGCAGGACAGGCTCCAACAAATAGTATAGCTCTATTACCAGGGCAAGGGTAAAGGCATGATCGAGTCGAAGAGGAAGAGACCGAGCATGCCAGGTAGCCCAAAATCATTGTCCCCCTTAGCACCTTACTTCCCAGGCAAGTGTCTAAGGGGGCTTCGACATGCCGAGATGCTCCACCTTCTCCAACGATACTCCCTCCAACTGAGTAGCCAAAGAGATGTCACCCCATGTGCCCCTCCGTCATTGATTGCCTTAGGGATGTTACGCCCTTGGAGGATTACTTCGTCTCCATCCGGCATGCATTTTACTAGGATTGCTACGACATGGCCTTTCCGTAGATTGTTCAGGTGAGTTTGGTTTGGAATTCTGAGCTTTTTTTACTTGCACTTTCAATTGTCTTCACTAAATTTTTTACCCTACCGGCCTACGTAACCTTGAAGATAGCCGACCTCAAGGCCAAGCATTAGGCGAACACTGAACAAGACAAGGTTGAAAAGACTATTGAGGACAAGAACGATGCCAGAAAAAGCTAGAGGAGTATACTGGTGAGCTAATAGGACAAGGTCGACCTAGAAGCTACCAAGGTAGAGGCTGGTCAAGCTCAAGAGGATGCTTAGAAGGCTCAAGCGAACCTCCTCAGGGCACAAGAGGCAGCCTTGGTGTCAAGAGAGGAACATGAGAAGTTCCTTTGGGAGGAGCTGCTGGGCAAACTAAACCAAGCTGTGGATGACTTCAAGCACTCCAATGAGTTTATTGACAATTATTACCTCAAGATGAAGGATTTACAATGCTACCTTCTAGCAAAGCATCCCGAGGCCGTCGCGACGGACTGGTCGCTTGTGGTTGATTGTAAGGAAGAGAAAGGGGTGAGGACATGGAGACTCTAGCCCTAGCTGAGTAGGACAACAACGAGCAAGAGCAGAGCACTAGCCAGGCAGTCGTAGACTTGGACTCTAAGGAGGCCAAGGACAACGCTTAGCCTAAGAATTTGGGTTCTAGTTCTAGTTCTTATCCTCCCTTCTCTTCTTTTTTTTTTTTATTGTTTTACTTATGCCCAAGTATGCGAGGTGCCCGGCTATTGTTCCTCTCCTAGACATTCATTTTTTGTAATAAAATTTCAAATTTTCCAAGTTGAATTGCTTGGATTACTCTTGATTTATTTATTTTTATTATGCATATATATATATATTATTTGCTAAGTAAAAGCATGTGTTGCTTGGTTTTTGGGTATGGTGGTGACATAATAACCTTGTACAGCCTAGACTTGTTGAATTCTTTAGGATTTCTACAATTCTAGTCATGATCGGGATTTTTGTTCCTTGGGTTCTAACTAGTGCTTGGTATATCGGGGTCGGATAGTCCGTGATACGTTGGACTAGTAAACTAGTGTTTCAAGTTCACTTATGGTTGGAATTTATGTTGACATAGGAATTAAACGGCACCCCTCATTGAGATTTAATTTGCCTTCTCTAAGGTTGGAGTTAAGAAAAGGTAAGCCGAGCTCAATCTATGTCATCATCTCGGCCCATATTTCACTTGAAGGAATTCTTGAATTTATATTTTCATTGATGATTTCTTTTGTGCATTCATATTCTGCCCTAATTGGCAGATCTTTAAAATATATTACAAAAAGAATATCAGGCCTAGAGGCCAAAAAACCTGATTTGGTTCCTATGTCAACAGTAGAACTTCTTCAAGTGCTCGGTTGTTAGACATAGTGCTTTAAGGAGTAAAATGTTGTAGTATGTTTTTGGAGACATTTTATCTATAAAGAGTTTATTTATTATTCACACACCAAATGTTGTCCTATTTATGTTCATTTCTGTTGAATGTATGATAAGCAAAGAAAAGTCTAAAACTGTCAGTCTAAACCTTTAAGAATTATGCACATGATGAACAGATTATACAAAAGACATGAATCTTAAAGGTGATGGTCTAAATCATAAGACCTGCAATCGAGGGAATAAAGTTGGGTGCTTTATTCATGCTAAGATTGTTATGTTGTCTACATCCCTAATAGGAGATGGCTTGTCTTGGTCATCAAAGTGGGACTCCATGAGTAGAAATATTGGTGTAATGTCATAGGTGGTGATGCATTAGATCATGACATAAAAGTTGAATTTATTTGGTTCATAATTCTGTTTGTGCAAATCAATTCACTTTAGACAATCATATATGTTGTGTCTTAATATTGAAATGACTAATGAGCCTATATTCTTCACTTATGTCTTTGGATGTACAAAAGGGTGATGTCCTAACTTAATGATGGTACATATATCGATACGTTGGAGACATGACTCTTGAATCACATAGACTTGGTATTCATAGATATGGAATCCATAGCTCTTTTTGTAGAGTTAATGATATTCTTTTATATGCGTTATCCTCTAATTGGAAGACTAGAGTACTCAACCATTTAGATACATAGGTGTAACCAAAAGGTATATTACCTATGGATAGTAAGTATTCCAATAGTGTGATAATGAAACGCAAGATAAAAATAATAGGAAAGGTAAAATAGAATTTATCCTTAAACCAATCATGAATATCCTATGAGGATATAACACACTATGATATGTCATAAATGGTTAACTTATTAAAGTTTCGTAATTTTATATAGTTTGAGAGTGCTACTCTAAGCTTTTAGTGGAGTAGTGCTAAAGTTGATAATTATAAAATATATATACAAGATATTGTATTTTATAATTATAGGAGTTTAAACTATATATGTCCATCAGGTCCCTTTTGCTAGCTCATTATAAATTCTGCAACAATACAACATGTTTTCCTGCATATTGGTGACTTATGTTAAATTAATAGATTGGCTAAAATTTGATATGATTGGATTTAATAATTCAAGTTAGTTTATCAGTTGAATTAATTTTATAAATTGATTCAAGATAAATATGTTGAATTATTTGGAAAATATTTTATTTTCTATAGGATTATCTAGATATGACTGTTTTAATTAGATAACTTCTCTATTGGGTTATTTGAATTAAAACTAAGGCTCTATCTAAAAATCTCGAGTGAAAAATTAGATATTCTTGTAGATCAAGATTATCGTAAGTTCGACAGGCTGAAATGGGAAACTTCAACCTGCTGATGGGTAAGTTTAGTAGGCCGATCTAGGAGATCAGCCTACCGACCATGTGATAATTTGTATTCGTGTTTTATACGTGTTTTTCATCGAAAGTTGATTTAGATTCAAATTTTGAGGCCTAATCTGATAAGGTTTAACCCCAAATTTGACCACTATAAATTGGGGATAAGTTTTCTCAGTTATTTAGGTCACTTGAGAAGTATAGGATGAGTACTTTAGTTTAAGAAACTCTAAAACTCCCTGGGAGCTATTGTTGAGCATCAGGAACATTATCGCCAGGTCTTCTCAAGTTATTGGAAGGAGAGTCACTGTAGGAAGAGCTATACGATGTGTGACCAACCGTACTCCTATCGTGAATAAAGAATTGCAAAGAAGACTAGTTGGTTGTGGCATTTCTAGAATGTTCTTGTCTACATGGATTCAAGTCCACTTTAGTATACAAAAGAGGTAGGTAAGATCTGTTATTAATTCATGTATTTAGCATGTCAAACTTATGTTTTAGAAAATACTATGATTTCAAAATTTTAAAATTCGGCTACATACTTGTTTTTCCAACAATTGCTATCAAAGCCAGTTTTTACGTTGATTTTTAGGTTTGTGATTATGGTATATACATGAATTATGTGATATTATTCTTTCCTATGCTTAAATTTAATTTTGTAGAGAGTTAACACTCTAAGGTTTCTATATAATTGAATGTTGTCATGAGATTATATGGTGAATACTTATTAATTAATTAAAGTTGATTAAATTTCTATTTAATTATTAGTAATTAATTAATTTATGCTGGTTATGGTTCCTTAGAGGTTAGAATGTGTATCTAGGTTTTTTATGCAATTAGATGGCGGTCTATCATCATAGTCTACAATTATTATTTTAATTTTAAATTTTTAAAATTTGTCGTTAATAATCATTCAAAGTGAAGACAAATCTAGAAGATAAAGATGATAAGAGTTTCATTATTTTTCTGTGTTTCTAAATTTTTATGTTTTTTAATTGTGGAAAATAAGATTAAAAAAATGCTTAAGAACTATTTTTTGAAAAAACGCTAAGTTTAGCTCTGTCGGCATGTCGAACCCTTAAGTTGGTAAGCTGATAGTCGCAGACCAGCAGGCCAAACTTCCAATTCGATATAATGGTAGTGGGGTAGAATGCGAGTTCAGCTTGGCTGGTAGGCCAAACCCTTAAGTTCGATAAATAGTCAGACTGGCAAGCTGAGCATCTAGTTTGGCAGGCTGACAGAGGGTAGAACATTTTCTAAAAAAGGTGCATTTTTTGGTGTAGTTTTTTATTTTATTTTTGAGACAATTATGAGAAAAATAAAATTTTATGATGACCAAAAAATAAAACTTTTGATCTACGAGGGATTGAAGAATTAAAGATGGATGCCACACAAAAAAGGATACAACTTGAAGATACAAGTTGGAGAATTGAAAATATGATTCGATTGATCTTTTGTAATCTTTATCTTCTTTTCTCTAGGATGGAACTGTTAGAAAAATAGTACGCAGTAGAAAATTATAAATTTTTAATCAGAGTATTTTTCAAAACAAAAGGTTGACATGCTATATGCATAAATTAATCAAATCTTACTAACCTTTTATGATGAAGAGAGCTCCTTGCAATCTATGCCGAGAAAAGCATTCTAAAAGAGCCTTAACCAACTAGTCTTCTTTGCTATTCTCTATCCATGATTAGAATATGTGTGGGTACACCTTGTACAGCTTTTTTCGATGATTCTACTTCTAACCAATTGAGAAATTCCTAGAACTAAGGTTCGTAATTTTTGAACAATAGCTCTTAGGGGAGTTTCATAGACCATAAACAAGAGTGCTTACTCTTGATTTCTCAATTGAACTAAATAACTGTGAAGTCTTATTCCCTATTTATAGAGGTTGGACCTAGGGGGTCAGTCCGTATTAGATAAGGTTTCAAAAATTTGAATCTGGATCAATATCAGATAAATACATGTGAAAACGCATAATCAATTTATTGTTCAGTCGGCAGGCCGAACTGGTAGATTGGTTCGTCAAACTTACTCTATCGGTAGGCTAAACTCAAAAATCAGCCTACCAAACTTACAATAAATGATCCCTGCGAATCTTTTATTTCCCACTAGAGATTCTTTGGACATAGTCTCAGTTTTAATTCAAATAACCCAATCGAGAAGTTATCTGATTAAAACAATCACATCTAGATAATTTATAGGAAAATAAATATTCCTGATAATTCAACAAGTTTATCTTGAATAAATTTTTCACAAAATTAATTCAACCAATAAAAAGACATGAATTATCTGATCTTATCAAATTTCAGCCAATCTAATAATTTAACATATGTCAACAATTTATTAGAAAAGCATGCCATATCATTATAGGATTTATTATGAGCTAGCAAAGGGGACTTGATGGACCTATATAGTTTAAGCTCCCAATAATTATAAAACCCAAAATCCGAGATATACATTTCATAATTATAAACTCTAACGTTACTCCACTAAAAGCTTAGAGCTGCACTATTGAACTATATAGAATTATGAAGCCTGAATATCTAAGTCCCCATGACATATCTTAATTTATCGTATCCCCATAGGATTATCCATAATTGGCTTAAGGATAAATTCTCTCTTACCTTTTAGATTGTTTTTCTCTTATGTTCCATTACCTCACCATCCAAAAACTTACCATCCAAAGATAGTATACCATTCGGTTACACAAATGTATCCAAATGGTTGGACGCTCTAGTCTTCCAATTACAAGATAACGCATATAAGAAGATATCATTGACCCCTAAAGACGAGCTATGGATTCTGTATCTATGAATAACAAATGTACGACTTCAAGAGTCTTGTCTCTAACGTACTGGTATGTGTATCATCATAAAATATAGACGTCACCCTTTGGGGCATCAAACGACATAAGTCAAGACAATGGGCCCACTATTCATCTCAGGACTAAGATACAACACATATGATTGTCTAAAGTGAATTGATTTGCACAAACAGAATTATGAACCAAATCAATTCAACTTTTATGTCATGATCTAATGCATTACCACCTATGACATTACACCAATATTTCTACTCATGGAGTCCCACTTTGATGACCAAGACAAGCCATCTCCTATTAGGGATGTAGACAACATAACAATCTTAGCATGAATAAAGCACCCAACTTTATTCCCTCGATTGCATGTCTTATGATTTAGACCATCACCTTTAAGATTCATGTCTTTTGTATAATCTGTTCATCATGTGCATAATTCTTAAAGGTTTAGAATTACGGAGTCCATTTTTGATGGCCATGACAAACCATCTCCCGTTAGGGATATAGACAATATTATAATCTTTACATGAATAAAGTACCTAACTTTATTCTCTCGATTGCGGATCTTATGGTTTTGAGCATCAACTTTAGAAACATGTCTTTCGCATAATCTGTCCATCATATGCCTGATTCTAAAGGTTTAAACCGACAGTCTTAGACTTTTGTTTGCTTATCATACATCCAACAAATATGAACGTAAAGAGGACAATAATTTCGTATATGAATAATAAATAAATTCTTTATTGATAAAAATGTCTCTAAAAATATATCATATTTTTACTCCTCAAGACATATGTCTTTAACAATCTCCCACTTGCACTAAATGGGTAAATATGACAAATCATGCATCATTATAACTTCCACATGCCTCTCAAAAACTCTTGTAGTTGGTGTCTTCGTAAATGGATCAGTTAAATTTTCCTTGGATGCGATTTTGCATACAGCAACATGCTTGCCCTCAATGAAGTCCTTTATCACATGATACTTCTGATCAATGTGCTTACTTTTCTTATGAAATCTTACTTCTTTAGCATTAGCTATTGCTATGGAATTATCACAATACCGTGATACCACTTTATCCATGCTAGGAATTACCTTAAGATCCCCAAGAAACTAATGGATCCAAACAAGATTGGAAATCTGAGTCCGTATACCCTAGAGATGTTAAATCCTCAACCAAATATACAAGCATATACCCTTGAGTCCTTCTTAGGTATTTGAAAATATGCTTAACTGCAGCCCAATGGTTCGGTCCCAAATCTGACTGAAATCGACTTACCATCCCAACCTCATAACTAATATTCGGTCGTATGCAAAGCATGGCATACAAGAGACTACCTACTATCGAAGCATAAGAAGGCACCATCTTCATGTATTCTCTTTCTTAATTAGAATTTGGCAAGTATTTCTTAGAAGGAGTAATTCCAGACCTAGTTGGTGGCCCACCTTTATTGGAATCTTGCATTGCATACCTTTTGAGAATTTTATCTTTGTAGCCCGCTTGGGATAAAGCTATCATTCTATTCTTCCTATCCTATACCAGGAACATAATTAACTTCACCCAAGTCTTTCATGTCCCTAATTTGACCAATGACAATGCCCCAACATCATTGCCAATTAGTAAAATGTCATCCACATAGAGTAGTAGAAAAACCACCTTCCTATCCTTAATGTGTTTATAAACATATGGTTCGTTCATATTTTGTGCAAACCTATAAGTCTTGACCACTTACTCAAATCTTATGTTCCAAGAATGAGAATCCTACTTAAGTGCATAAATTGACTACAGTAGCTTACAAACCTTACCCTATTGACCCTTAGCCTTGAACCCGTCTAATAGTACCATATATATGGACTCATCAAAATAGCCATTTAGAAAGGCTGTCTTGACATCCATCTACCAATTCCTGTAATCGAAAGCAGCAACTATGGACAAGAGAGTGCGCATGGACTTAAGCATGACTATGGGCGAAAAGGTTTTTTTGTAATCAATTAATTCCTTTTGCATGTATCCCTTAGCTACCAGTTTAGCTTTATATGCTTTGACCTTTCCATCTACTCCTCTCTTTCTCTTATAGATCCACTTACACCCTCTGGATTTTACTCCTTTGGGAAGATCTACAAGTTCCTATACCTGATTAGTCTCCATAGACTTCATCTCAATGTTCATGGCCTCCATTCTAAGTTTCGAATCAGCATCATCCATAGCCTCTTTGTAAGTATAAGAATCCCTGTCATGTTCAACCGATTCAACCAAAAAGGTTTCACCACATATACCTCTCAAAATGATGCCCGATCCTCCCACTACGCCGAGGCCCCTTAGGTTGTTGTTTGGTTGGTTTTTCTACATTGATTGGAACGGTTTCATTTGGAACCCACGGAGTAATCGAATCACTCGCTAACTCCTCGAGCACCACTTTACTTTGAGGCTTAAAGTCCTCCATGTAACTTTATAGGGCGAGTTCATGTCATAGTTTCATATGTGATTCTCATATAATAGCAGTTCAACATAAATACATATATCTTGTGGTAAAACAATCAATTTTAATTCTATAAAAACCTCACAAAAGATGAGTAATAGAATCCCTACCTTTTAAGCTTCTCAACAATCTTTTAATCTCGGAATTAATTAACGTTAACTCCACACACCCTTGATCCTAAGTTGTGCATAAAGATAATTAAAACTAAAGCATAAAATATAACCACATCCATAAATGAATTATGTGTAAATCTACATATTTTAGTCTCTAATAAAATTCATAAATCACGTAGGATAGTGTTGAAAAGGTTGCAAGACATTAAGGGATTAGAAGGTGAGCAAATTTGGGTTCACTATCTGTAATTGGCACCGGGGTTATTAGGTGGTTTACTTATGGTAGACGGGTGGTTTACTGCCAATGGTAAGTTTACTAGTTTCCAATCCAAGAATTGAAAAATTCATAGAAAATAAAATACAACTCCAATTTAGGCTCATGATAGCTTGTTGGAAAGCTTAAGATGTCTACTTTTTAAATATGCAAACAAATTACAAAATTCATTTTCATCAAATCTCAGAATTTTAAGAAAGAGCCACTGCCCATGGAGGTATTACAAAGTTTATGGAATGTCAAGTTCTTCTTTAACTCAAAGCATATTATCCTTGATCAAAATCCCAAAATCATTCCAAAATATGCAGCATGCATTATATAGTCATAATAAATATATTCTTATGAGTTTTATACCAAAATCATCATCAAACCAAAATAAAGGTTGGTTGTCGGTTTAAATTCAAGACTCAAGTTTTTGTTCATAAATGCTCAAATATGCATGATAACATAATTAGAAATTTATATGAACTTTGAACACGAAAATTATACATTAGAGATGGAGAAACACATACTAAAAACCAAGTTTAAATTAAAGAAAACTTACCTCAAAATTCCTTTGAAAAACACCAAAGTTTAGGTAAAAATCAAGCTTGAATTGACTCCAAAACAACTTCAAACATGACTGGGAATTGTAGTTAATTTGGCTGCAAAGAGAGATTTATGCTTTGTGTCTTTAGTTAGAAATTGAAGTGAGAAAGGGAGAGAATGAGAAACTAGAGAAGAGGTGGTGATAGTTGAATAAAAAGGAATCAAAATAATTAAGGAGCGGGAGATAATTGTAGGTTTATGGAGAAAGTTGTAGGAAGAAACAAATGAGCATTAAAAGAAAATAATATCATGTCTCCCATGGAGACTTTAGCTAATAATGCCAACATAATTGAGAGGGCAAATGGGGCAAGTTGTGGAAGAAGATGAAAGAAGCATTAAAAAGGTGGTTGAGAAAATATATCAATGTCTCCTAGTAATTGAGGTGAATTAATTCTATGTCTCATTCGGAGACCTTTAGCCAAATGAGAAAGAGGCTACTTAATTGAGCATTAATATAGGGGGACAAGGTTGGTAGAAGTGGGTTATAGGTAAATTTTGAATATTTCCTATGGAGACTTGGTAAGAAATACTAAAGTGACATTTTATTCATATGATTTTATAAAAATCATACCCATTAAAATAACGGGTGTTTCAATAGTCATTTGAGTTTTAGCATCAATGACAGGTCCATTGGTTTGAGCCTCAACGAGGTAACTGATCTCACATCTATTATGCACTCTAAAATAACCTCAAGTATAAGGTTATCTCAAGCAATATTTACTCAGTGAATTTGAGGTCGAACTCACAAGGAAGGATTTATTCAGTTTCAGTACATATATTATATTAACTTTTTCCTTTTATTTAAGCTGAAAATTTTAAGGATTAATATTTATTATTCACCTAATATATTTACAATATTTGCACACTTTTACAGCATTTTTCATACTTTATTTTTGATAATTTGAAACTTTAATAACAAGAGATGTAAACAAAATTAAAATGGAACTTTAACAATAAGTGCAGATAATTTAAAATAACTTAAGCAAAGTAACGATGGCAATTCAAAGAAATAAAACAACAATAATAACAAGGCTGATGTTTAAAGGTTTCATTCTGACAATTATCTTAAATATATTTTAGTTTTTCTTTTTATTTATTAGTTGGTTTAAGTATATACTATGCCATCCTATGTCGACAATAAGTCAAGACTTACCAAGCATTTATTGTGCCATTTCATGTCTATAATATAGCAAAAGCACAACATAATAAATAGGCAGCATTTCAATGTAACTTAACTAAAATAACAACCAAGATAGTAAGTTAAGCATTTACCAAGCCATTCTCTGTCTACGAGTAATGAAGGTCCTTCCAAGCATTATTCGTGCCAGTCTATGTTGTCGATAAGTCAAAATTGTAATTTTGGCAAAGTTCTAGCTAAGAAAATATTGAAATCCTAAGTTTTCTAGGAAAATACTTTGGCATTACAACTGCTTAGAAAACTAAGAAAAACCAAAAATATTTAAGGTAATTTTGCTAGAATTTTCCCCCCTCCCCTCAGCTAAAAAGGAATTTAGAAAGAGATAATTAATAATATACTACTGATATTATTGGGCATAATTTTTACAACATAAACTGGGACATATTTTACAAGAAACTAGACTAAAAACTGAAATAAAAATGAAAATATAAAAGAGTAACTATTTATACAACAGTGTTTTTCACTGCGTGGAGGAGGAATTGCAAAATCAGGCATCGAAGGCCCGGTATTTATAGAGTCTAAAAACCACTATTTATCTATTTTTTTATAATTTTTTTTACTATAGCTTTGTTGAAAAACTAAAATCAAAATATCCAAAATTTTACCTCTTTTTTCACGTGAGATTCCCTTCTTCATTATCTGAGAATTCATTTGAAATCCCTTGCTTCTCGGCGGCTGGCAGTATTAAAACAGGTTGATCGTGGCTGTTAATTTCATGATCCAAAGGCTAAAATTCGCACTCAATAACAGGACCAATGGGGCTAGGTGACCCATAAATTCAAATTATTAGATTGGTCAAAGTCACTAATCCAACGGCTGCAAAGACGGCTTTAGTGTGAATGACCCTATAGAATCCAACGTGGTATGAACACTCCTCTAATGCGCATGGACTTTGTCGGCGCTTGTGATGCACTCACGAATCATGGATCGACACGTGGATTGCTCTACTATGACTCGCTGACGTAATGGATGACGTGCTGACACGCGTCCTCTTATTCAGACATCAGACACTCGCCGCGTGTCCTCCATTATACAAAATCAATTTTTTTAATTGTTTTTGATGCATTGGATGTTCGATTTTGCCCCTTTTTGCGCCATTTTGCTCCGTTTTTCTTCTAGATTTCAAATCTAAAATTCACAAACACACTAAAATTATTTATTTTACAAACATAATATTCACAAAAATATTAAAAATATTTATTTAATTTTAAAATACATAGAAATAATTACAAACTTTTAAAATTTCTGATCTTTTGCAGTTCGACATAGATATAATTTTTAAGACTTGGAAATATTTTTAAAAATTACTAAAAGTATAATAGAATATATTTACAAACTTAAAACACACTATCAAATACATTAAGACTCAAAATAAAATCACACAATACTATTTTTATGGTTTTCATTATTTACAAATTAAACATATATTTAACACACCGAAATGACTCTAAAAATTACTAAAAATATTATTTAACATAAAAACACATTTTTAAACACATTTTAATACTAAGATACTGAAACATTGTTTATCACTAAACTGCTATAATTGAAGAGTTTTATGGGAAATATTAATGCAAAATGCTTGATTTTAACGTTAAGAAAAGTGCATTTTTTAGGTCTCATCAGTAACCCATGACCAACATCATATGCTCTTTTACAGATGTCCCCAGTCTTTGTTTGTAGTTTAGAAGTTTCTAAAGTACCCCTTATTGTTTTGCTAGGGCCTGGCCTCTAAACATGTCTTTAAGATTATCCAAGATCTGCTTCGTAGTCTCATATTCTTCATGTTAAGCTTACAGCATGTTATTCATGTTGGCCATAATATAACAGCGGGCCTGATCATTAACATCTTTCTAGTGATCATACGCTTGGATTTGCTCATTAGTAGAATCTCCCATTGGCTCAGGAGGACACGGTGTTGTTTGATACTAACCACGCCAAGAACTAACGCGAACCTAACCAAAATTGGTCTCCAAGATCGAAACACCTAATCGGATTTGAAACAAAACCGCAACCCGATGCCTAACAAGAAGCACGAACCTTGGTATATGAGGACGCCACAATCAGTTATGGACGGACTGATTGATAAGTCTTTGAACGCCACGGAATCTTCCGATAAGTTTGAATAATTTGTTTAGAAACCGAAGAGAATTAAACCTCAAATTGTGTGTAAAACTTGTTATTATTGAATGAAATTCGTTACAATATATAGTAGTTCCCTTTTGCGAATTTTGAGCTCCTAATTGCCCATGGAATTTCAGGCAAATCAATTACCAGCCAAAAAAGATGCTCAATCTAATGCAAATAAAGTAAGTTTCCTAATTGGCTTAAAAGCCTTACAATATTATAAAAGTAAACGCATGTTTTGTAAAAGAAAAGGAAACTAGACAACAATCAGGCAATTAGCTGATTCTTCTCGCCACTTGTCACCTCAAATTGGGAAAGTAACTAAAATGGCAAGTGGCCAGATTATTTGCAGCCATAGGATTATTCGGTCCC
>CAMOHE010056400.1:0-14062 GCA_946598075.1 Artocarpus hirsutus | reverse complement strand
CAAATTGGGAAAGTAACTGAAATGGCAAGTGGCCAGATTATTTGCAGCCATAGGATTATTCGGTCCCTTCTAGAACTTGAATCACGCATTTGTTGGTCTGGATGTCACATGCAATTCCCTCAATGGGCCTCCATGCGATAGCTTGAACCCAAGATGCTTGAATCAGCCCAATAAGCATTTCTTTGAATTTCTTTGCACGAGCTCTCGTAATCGGACCAATGGAAACTTGAATTGGATCTAAATATGTCTCTTCCCTTGTGCTCTTGCTTGTGCTACCGATGCCCTCATCAAATGAAGTCTTGTAGGATAAGTGATCAAAGTTATGAAATAAATAGTATGAAAGCATGGGCTAAGTAAGGTCAAGGCATGGAGTGCATTAAATGCAATCTTTTCTCTCTCTTTCCCTCTTAAGATTGTTGCCACACTTGAGGCCCCTAAGCCAAAGTTTTAACTCATCTAAGTCACTTAGAAACGAAATTAAACATTAGTTAGGTGGAGGAATCAGATTAGCCTTGGTCTATAAACATGTGAACCATAAAGAAAGATCTCATTTTGGTCACCATTTCTCTCCAAAACCTCTCCCAAAAACCAACCACTCTAAAGGAGGTTCTCCAAAATTTTCTTCACTATTTTCCTCTTAATTTCTCCCATTCAATACCCAATCAAGCTCAAGTCTCCCCAAAAATTTTTCCCTTTTTCTCCACCTTCCAAACACCAGGCCTATTACAAGTTTTCCCTAAGAATATTTTCTCCCATTTTCTTGCCCAAGAACCGGTTTTTCTCTACATGTCTTAAAAAATTTTCCTTCCATTTCACTCTAAGATCACTCACCAAAGAATGTTTGATCTTTTTTAGTAAATTTCAAAGGGTAAATTTGAATCCTTTTTCTTTTACTTGCTTACATAAACCAAGATAAGATTTTTGTGAAAAAGTTGGCGTTTTAGAGTGTTGACAAGGAAGAAGGAGGAACTAATGGCCTTAGATCAAATCTAAACTTTTCCTTAAATTTTCTAAGGTTAAAGTTTACAACTTTATGCGAGATTTGATAATTGAGTGAGGAAATAGTTTGTAATAATTATTTATGTGTTGATTATTTAGTTTGTGCATGAATGGGGAGGTAAAAAGTTAATACCTGCATGTTAGGATTATGTTTCTGCAAGTTTTACTTTGGCAAAAAATTTTCTACAAACTTTAAATGTGTAAACGGAAGCCTTGGAGTAGCTTTTAAAAACTTCTTCTGAACACGAAACTTTTAGTTTTTGATGTTTTGAACAAAACCTCATGTCTAAGCAAGAACACAATCTTCACTTTAAGTAGGCTTTCCAAGCAGATTTAATTGATTGCCTAAAGTAGTCTCAAAAATTGCACTAAGGTAGTCCCAAAACTGCCTAAAGCAATTTGTGAAAAACTGTTAAAACAATTTTGGAGGTGTTGGAATTGTTTTGGTGTTTTTGGGCTATTTTGAGTCTGAATTTTACATTTCTTCAAACATAAAAGTTTTAGATTTTGACAAGATAAACAACTTTTATGAAGAACTTTTTTCAAAATCTTCCTATAAAATATAGTTATGAATAGTTTTCCAAAACTGTCCAAAAACTATATTTTAGTGCATAAAACAGTTTTTAAGTTTCAGGTCATTTCAACACCGAATTGCAATTTTTACCAAGTATGAAAGTTCTAGTTTGCAATAAAATGAAGAACTTTTATGAAGAAAGTTTTGTAAAAATCTACTTTTAAAATGGACTTTAATTGGGATTTATAAGAGCCAGTCAAAACTTTTTAGTTAGTAAAATTTGTAAAGTTTTAACTAAGAAACAATTATGCCAAAAAAATGATAATTAGGACTTTAAAACAAGCATAAAATTCATCAAGACACATATATTTAAAGCAAGTGATTTTTATGAGGAAAAAATTCAAAAGAAAACTGTCTTTAACATATAATTTCATATTAACTTTCTAAAACTAACCTAAGAGTACCTTCCAATACTAGTTTTTATCACAAAGTTTGCGTGACTATAAAATCTTATTTTTCAATAAACCAAGAAATTACAGCACTATAGAAAGATCATATATGCTTGAGATTTAGTGAGTTACTAATTTTAGGCATAATTTTATGAAGCGCTTTTTATTTGAAATGCTTGTTGGAAAAATAGTATGCAACAAAATTTTAAAATTTTTTTATATGAAAGTATTTTCTAAAACATATGTTTGACACATTATATGCATTAATTAACCAGATCTTACTAACCTTTTCTATTCTCTATCTACAATTGGATTGAGGGTGGGCTCATGTTGTTTAGTGTTTCCATAAGTGGCTCTCTATCCAACCAGTAGAGAAATACCCAAAGCTACAATTTGTGATTTGTGAATGATAGCTCTCTGGGGAGTTACAAAGTCTCATTGATAGAGTCTCACTCTAGATTTCTCAACTAATCTCAATAAAAATGAGACTCATTCCTCTTTTTATCATCCAGTTGGACCCAAGAGTCAGTCCTTATCAAATAAGGTCTCAAAAATTCAAATTAGAATCAATATCTAATAAAATTCTACATGAAAATACATGATCCTTTTATCATCTAGTTGGCAGGCCAAACTTGGAAATCGGCCTATCGAACCACCTCAATCAGTAGGCCGAACTTCAAAATCGGCTTGTCGAAACTCTGATAAAAGATCCTTGCAAATCTTTACTTCCTACCCAAGATTCTTGTAATAGAGCCTTAGTTTTAATTCAAATAAGCCAATAGAGAAGTTATTTGATTAAAACAGTCATATTTAGATAATCTATAGGAAAATAATATTCTTGATAATTCAACAAGCTTATCTTTAATTAATTCATAATTAATCCAACCGATAAACATACATGAATTATTTGATCTTGATAATTCAACAAGTTTATCTTGAATTAATTTTATCATAAAATTAATTCAACCGATAAACAAACATAAATTATCTGTTTTTATTGAATTTTAGCCAATTTGATGAATTTGACATAAGTCACTAATTATTGAAAAAGCATGCCGTATCGTTACAAGATTTTTATGAGCTAGCAAAGGGGGCCAAATAGACCTATATAGTTCAAGCTCTTGATAATTATGAAACACAATATCCTAGATATACATTTCATTATTATTAACTACAATGCTACTCCACTAAAAGCTTGGAGCTCCACTCTTGAACTATATATAGAATTACAAAGCTTGAATAACTAAGTCTCTATGACATATCATAGTGTATCATATCCCAGTAGATTATCCATAATTGGCTTAAGGATAAGTTCTATCTTACCTTCTCGATTATTTTTATCTTATGTTCCATTATCTCACCATCAGAAAACTTGCCATCCAAAAACAGTATACCATTTGGTTACACCTATGTTTCTAAATGGTTGAGCTCTCTAGTTTTCTAATTATAAGATAACACATATAAGAGGATATCAACCACTCCTAAAGAGGAGCTATGGATTTCATATCTATGAATAACAGGTCTACACTATCAAGGGTCATGCCTCCAACGTATCGGCATGCGTACTACTATTAAAATGTGGATGTTACCTTTTGGTACATCAAAAGACATAAGTCAAGACATCGGGCTCATTATTCATCTTAGGATTAAGGCACAATATAACTGATTGTCTAAAGTGAATCGATTTGCCAAGATAGAATTAATAATCTAAATTAATTCACTTCATGTCCTGATCTAACACATCATCACCTATGACAATGTGCCAATGTTTCTATTCGCAGAGTCCACATCCGATGGTCAAGACAAACCATCTCCCATTAGGGATATAGACAACATAATAATTTTTACATAAATAAAGTGTCCAACTTTATTTCGTCGATTGCAGATCTTATGATTTAGGCCATCACCTTAAGAATCATGTCTTCCACATAATCTATCCACTATATGCCCAATTCTTAAAGGTTTAGACTGATAGTCTCAGACTATTGTTTACTTAACATACATTCAATAAATATGAACATAAAGAGGATAAAATTTTGTATATAAATAATAAATACATTCTTTATTGATAAAAATATCTCCAAAAACATAATACATTTTTACTTCTTAAGGCATACACATCTAACAATCTCCCACTTGCACTAAGTAAGTAAATATGAGAAATCTCGTATCCTCATAGCTTCTACATGCCTCTCGAAGACTCTCCCAAGTACTTGAAAATATGCTTTATTGCAACCCAGTGGTAGGGTCCCAGATCTGCTTGAAATCGACTCACAATTCTGACCGCATAACAAATATCTAGTCACGTGCAAAGCATGGCATACATGAGACTACCTACTGCCAAAGTGTAAGGCACCTTCTTCATGTATTCTCTTTCTTCCTTAGACTTTGAGGAGTCTTTCTTAGAAAGAGTAATTTTTGACCTAGATGGTTTCCCACCTTTCTTGGGATCCTACATTGCAAACCTTCTAAGAATTTTATCTATGTAGCCAGCTTGTGACAAAGCTATTATTTTGTTCTTCCTATCCTAAAAAATCTAGATACCAAGAACAAAATTAGCCTCACCCAAGTGCTTCATGTCAAATTGCTTAGTCAATAATAATTTGACCGATGACAATGCTCGAATATCATTGCCAATTAGCAGAATGTCATCTACATATAGCAGTAGAAAAACCACCTTCCTATCCTTAATGTGCTTGTAAACACATGGTTCATCCACATTTTGTGAGAACCCATAAGTCTTGATCACCTGATCAAATCTTATGTTCTAAGAACAGGAAGCCTGATTAAGTCCATAAATTAGCTTTAGCAGCTTACAAACCTTACCCTCTTGGCCCTTGACTTTGAACCCGTCTGGTTGTTCCATATAAATGGACTCATCAAGATAGCCATTTAGAAAAGTTATCTTGACATTCATCTGTCAAATCTCATAATTAAGAGCAACAGCTATGGACAAGAGAATCCAGATGGACTTAAGCATAGCTACAGGCAAAAAGATTTCCCTGTAATCGATTCCTTTCTTTTACATGTAATGCTTAGCTACCGGTCAAGCCTTAAAGGTTTCAACTTTTCCATTTGCTTCTCTTTTTCTCTTGTAGATCTACTTGTACCCTATGGGTTTTACTCCTTTGGGAAGATCCACAAGCTCCTAGACCCGATTAGTCTCCATAGACTTTATCTCTGTGTTCATGGCCTCTGTCTAGAGTTTCTGATCAACATCCTCCATAACTTTTGTGTAAGTATAAAGATCCCTATTATGTTCATCGGTTCAGCCAAGAAGGCCTCACCATTAAACATATACCTTTTGAGTTGACACCCGATCCTCCTACTACACTGAAGCCCCTTAGGTTGTTGTTCAAGTTCGTTTGGTTTTTTTACATCGATTGGAGTGGTTTCTACTGGAACCGTTAGAGTGATTGAATCACTCCTTAACTCCTTGAGCACCACTTTGCTTCGAGGCTTAAAGTCGTCCATATAACTCTCCTCAAGGAAAGTTTTATGAGTTGAAACCACGACTTTATTTGCCTTTGGGTTATAAAAATAACCCCCTTTAGTCCCTTTTGGATATCCTACAAGCATGCAAACTTCCAAACATGTTTCCAACTTATTGGCATCCTTAAACAGGACATGAGCCGGACATCCCCAAATGCAAATATGGTTTAAGGATGTCTTCTCGCTTGTCCACAACTCGTGAGGTGTTTTAGGGACCAATTTTGAAGGCACATTGTTCAAAAGATAACGTGCGGTTTGAAGTACATATCCCCAAAAGGATAAAGGCAATGATGAATAACTCATTATGGACTTGACCATATCCAATAAAGTCTTATTTCTTCTTTCTACTACACCATTCTGTTGTGGAGTGCTTGGCGTAGTCAAATGGGATAAAATCCCATTCTCTAATAAGTGTCACAAGAACTCATCAGAAAGGTACTCTCCACCTCGATTAGATCGAAGTGCCTTTATGGGTCTACCCAATTGCTTTTCCACTTCAGATTGAAAGTCCTTGAACTTATCAAAAGTTTTGCTTTTGTCATGTTTTAGGTACACATACCCATACCTTGAGTAATAGTCAATAAAAGTGACAAAGTACACATATCTTTCTCGTGCCTGGATGTTCATCGGTCTACAAATATCAGTATGCATAAGTTCTAGAACCCCTTCGGCCCTATTGTTCTTAGACCTAAATGGTCTTTTGGTTATTTTATCCTCTAAACAATATTCACATTGAGGTATATATTCCACTTTTAAGTGACTTAAAGATCCATCCCTTACCAACCTTCGAATCCTATTTAGGTTAATATGGCCAAGGCACAAATGCCAAAGATAAGTCTGATTAGAGTGAGAAGTTTTAAGTCTTTTAGAGTTATTATCGTTCATCTCAACATGAAGCAGTAAGTCTGTCTTAGGTTTGATAAAATATAGATTATTTTGCATCCATCTAGAACAGATAAAAGATTTATTTTTACGAATCATCACTTTATTATTTAAAGAAACCAAATAGGAATAAACAAGCTATAGAAATTAAATTTCTTTTAAATTTAGGAACATAAAAACAATCTTGCAAAATTAAATTCCTATAATTATTAAATGTCGATGGATGTCACCCACTACTTTAACTATGACCAAGGATCCATCGCCTATCCAAAGCGTAAGGTCTTCATGGAGTAGACTTCTCTTTTCTGTGAACTCCTGCAGAGAAACACAAACATGATGAGTTTTACCAAAATCTATGATCCAAATGTCTTTGGATTCCTTAACTAAAAAAGTTTCTAAGTACAAAAGATGACGCCTACCTCCTTGGAAAGGAAGTCCTTGCAATTCTTCTTAATATGCCTGACCTTCCTGCAGAAGAAGCTCTTATGCTTCTCGGGGTTCTTCTTCTTCTTCTTCTTCTTCTTACTCTTGTTGTTAGTATGAACAAAAGACTTCCCATTCTTGGCCCATTGTTTTTTTTCCATTCCTATAGTTGGGATTGGAACTAGAAGCAGCTACCATATTGGCCCACCACCTGTAGGAGATTCCCTGATCAGCAGTTCAAACTGTTTCATCAACTCTATCAAGGTTATATCTCACCTATTGCTCAAATTAAAAGTAGCTCTAAATGGAATAAATTCCTTTTATAGAGTCTAGAAGACCATAGTCATTTGAGTTTCAGCATCAATGTCGGCTCCATTGGTTTGTGCGTCAATGAGGTAACCCGTGACTAACATCATGTACTCCTTTACAGATGTCCCTAGTTTTTGTTTACAATTCAAAACTTTCTGAAGCGCCTCTTGCCACTTAGTTAAGGCTTTGCCTCTAAACATGTCTTCTAGATTATCCAAGATTTGCTAAGCAGTCTCATAATCCTCATGTCAAGCCTACAGCACATTGTTTATGCTAGTCATAATATAGCAGTCGGCCTGATCATTAGCTTCTTTCCAACGATCATATGCTTGGATATGATCGTTGATGGAATCTCTCGTAGGCTTCGAAGGACAAGAGGTTGTCAGCACAAATTTTAGTTTCTCAAAGGAGAGGACGATATTTTTGTTTTGTTTTTAATCATTATAATTCTTCTTTCTGGTTAATTGGTTTTTGTCAAGTATCGATGATAAAGTACTTTTAGACATTTTTAATCTATAATAAAGAATCAAATACCAAACATAAGCAAACATAGCATAATAAAAACATGCAAATATGTTTATGTGTCAAAACCTTGAAAATATCACAACCTTACAATGATAATTCCCAACTCAGAATTCAACAAGCTCCTAGGAGAGTCATGTCAAATTCAATCAGGAACACGTATCCACTCTTGATTAATATGTGCTATCTAGGACCCGTATGATCCAACATACATCAATAATCGTTTCTTTGGCCATTAATTTTATAAACAGAGCTCCAAGGGGAGGTTAATAATAAAATTAACATGAGTGTTTAACCATCATTTTAATATTTTATCCATAATTTATAATCACCACTTAGGGGTGTGCAACAATGAATCACACTAAAATACCTTATCCTTTTGGAGATCCGACCTGGTACATGATAAAGTCCATTCCTAGGGGTCGGAACCACCATGTGATACCTATGGACCAATGATGGAGGCCTTAGGTCCTCTCTTCGAAAACCTTCTCCCACTCAATCTTTTGAAATCAAGGTTTTATTTTAAAAACATGCATGAACAATTTTAAATGAGCGGCACTTCCTATTTTATATGACATGTTATCAATATACATGGCAAATCATATTATAAGGTAGGCAAGCAAATCAATCAAGCAAAGCTACAAGCAAAATAATAATAAATAACCATAATATTATGGTTCCACCCTAAAGAATAGAAAATAAAGATTACAATAGAATAATCAAAACATATTATCGATTCTTCATCCTTGAATCTTCAAGTTGTATCTTTCTTCATGTAATTCCCATCTTTAAGTCTTCAATCCCGCATAAATCAAATAGTCCATAGTTTTGGTCATATCCAAAGTTTAATGTTTCTTAAAATTGTCCCAAAAATAAAATTAAAACTATATCAAAAATTGCACCTTTTCTGAAAAAATTTCTATCTCTCTACCGGCAAGCTGATCTATGTGATCAGCCTACTGGTCATGACCCACCAGCCTGTCGATTTTTTAAGATCGGCCTGTCGGTCATGAAAGTTTGGCCTTCTGCCAAAGCCACCTAATTTTTGGCCTACGGACGGCCTACTGAACCTAGAGTCCAGCCTGTCGATTTTGCACCTATCGGCCTACTGAATTGAAGGGTTCAGCATGCCGACCGAGCAGAGATCATGTATTTCTAGAAAATACAATTTTGATGGAATTCATCAATTTTATTTTTAACAATTCAAAACATAAAATTGGAGACTCAAAAAATACCTAAGAACACTATCCTCCATCTTCTAGATCTGTCTTCTCCAAATGATTATTTAATTACAAAATTCTTACAAATTTAAAATTAAATAGTAATTCCTAGACAAAGATGATAGTCCGCCATCTTATTATATGAAAAACATATATACACACTACAAGGAACCATAACCGGTATAAATTAATTAATAAATAATAATTTAATCAACTATAATTATTAATAAACATTCACCATATAATCCATGACAATATAAAAATATATAGAAACCCTAGAGTATTAATTCTCTATAAAATTAAATTCAAGTATGGGATTAAGATCACATAATTTGTTCATATAGTATGATCACAAACTTGTAAATTTATGTAAAAACCTGTCTCTGATACCAATTGTTGGAAAAATAATACGCAATAAAATTTTAAAATTTTTTATATTAGAGTATTTTTCAAAACACAAATTTGACATGCTATATGTATAAATTAACCAGATCTTACAGACCTTTGAATGCTGAAAAACTCCCGCAATCCGTGAAGACAAATAATGTTCCAAAAGAGCCTCAACCAACTGGTCTTCTTTGCTATTCTTTATCCATGATCAGAGTGAGTGTGGGCTCACGTCGTTTAGCTTTTCCACAAGTGGCTCTCCTTCCAACCAATAGAGAAATACCCAAAGCTATAATTCGTGATTTGTGAATGATAGCTTGCATGAGTGTTGTAGAGTGTCACTGATAGAGTTTTACTATAGATTTCTCAACTGATCTCAATAATAATGAGACTCACTCTCCTTTTTATCGAGGTTGAGCTCAGGAGTCAGTCCTTCTCAGATAAGGTCTTAAAAATTTGAATCAGAATCAAATCAGAATCAATATCTGATAAAATTTTGCATGAAAACATGTGATTGTTTTATCATCCAATTGATAGGCCAAACTTGCAGATCGGCCTGCCGAACCTTCGATAAAAGATCCCTACGAATATTTATTTCCCACCCGAGATTCTTAGAATAGAGCCTTAGTTTTAACTCAAATAATCTAATAGAGAAGTTATCTGATTAAAACAGTTATATTTAGATAATCTCTAAGAAAATAAATATTCCTGATAATTGAATAAGTTTATCTTGAATTAATTCAAAACTAATCCAACCAATAAATAGATACGAATTATTTGATCTTGATAATTCAACAAGTTTATCTTCAATTAATTTTATCACAAAATTAATTCATCCGATAAACAAACATGAATTATCTGTTTTTATCGAATTTTAGCCAATTTGATAAATTTGGCCTAAGTCAACAATTATTGAAAAAGTACGCCATATCATTACAAGATTCTTGTGAGCTAGCAAAGGGGACCAAATGGACCTATATAGTTTAAGATTTTGATAATTATAAAACCCAAAATAACAGATATATATTTCATTATTATCAACTCCAATGCTACTCCACTAAAAACTTGGAGATGCACCCTCGAACCATATGGAATTATGAAGCCCGAACAATTAAGTCTCCATGACATATCATAGTGTATCATATGCCCATAAGATTATCCATAATCGGCTTAAGGACAAGTTTTATCTTACCTTCCCAATTATTTTTATTTTCCATTTCATTATCTCACTATCAGAAAACTTACCATCCAAAGACAATATACCATTTGGTTACACCTATGTATCTAAATGGTTGAGCGCTCCAGTTTTTCAATTATAAGATAATGCATATAAGAGGATATTAGCTACACCTAAAGAGGAGCTATGGATTCCATATCTATGAATAACGGGTCTACACTATCAAGAGTTATGCCTCCAATGTACCGATATGCGTACCACTATTAAAATGTAGATGTCACCCTTTGCTACATCAAAAGACATAAGTCAAGACATTGGGCCCACTATTCATCTCAAGATTAAGATACAATATAAATTATTGTCTAAAGTGAATTGATTTGCTAAGGCAGAATTATTAATCCAAATCAATTCACTTTATATCCCGATCCAACACATTGTCACCTATAATAATGTGTCAATGTTTTTGTTTGCAGAGTCCACCTTCGATGGGCAAGGCAAACCATCTTCTGTTAGGAATATGGACAACATAACAATCTTTAAGTGAATAAAGTGCCCAACTTTATTCTCTTGATTGCAGATCTTATGATTTAGGCCGTCACCTTAAGAATTGTGTCTTCTATATACTCTGTCCATCATATGCCTAATTCTTAATGGTTTAGACCGATAGTCTAAGATTATTGTTTGCTTAACATATATTCAACAAATATGAATGTAAAGAGGATAAGATTTGGTATGTAAATAATAAATAAATTCTTTATTGATAAAAATGTCTCCAACAACATATTACATTTTTACTCCTTAGGGCATACACGTCTAAGAATGCTAAGTTAAAAAGATGAGATTTTTTAAAAATAAATTTTAATAGTTTTCAATTTGACATTAAAATAGCTATCATAAAAACACTCGATAAGTTAGAGACTTAGTACCACGATGTTAGGCATAGGTCCAATGCCCGGTTAGTTTGAATGACCACTGGAGTCATAGTTCATCAATATAGTGTATATGACATCATATATTCATTTTCGAGTTTAATAGGATTAGAACCAATTACGAGCCCATTAAATTAATTGAGAATTAGGTAAGTTAGAACTTAGTTCAAAAATCACAAATTTAGGAAATGTCTAAATAAGTGGATTAAGGTCATATAGATTTAGTGACGACAGATAAATAATTAATTGTTTTTGAATTAATTTATTATCATCTTTAATATGAACTAATGACAATTAAGGAAAAATTTTAATACTATGAGGATTTAATAAAATAATTAATACTTATAATAGAAATTGTGAATTTTATTATCCTTTGATCAAAGGAAAATACTAATGGGAATAGAGCTTAAATACCAATGTTTATGCTAAAATCTAAATATCATAAATTGAAGTATTCTTATGCACTCTAAATGGGTATTTTGTGATGAGGGCATCGGTAGCACAAGCAAGAGCACAAGGGAAGAGACATATTTAGATCCAATTCAAGTTCCCATTGGTCTAGTTACGAGAGCTCGTGCGAAGAAATTCAAAGAAATGCTTATTGGGCTGATTCAAGCATCTTGGGCTCAAGCTATCGCATGGAGGCCCATTGAGGGAATTGCATGTGACATCCAGACCAACAAATGCGTGATTCAAGTTCTAGAAGGGACAGAATAATCCTATGGTTGCAAATAATTTGGCTACTTTCCATTTCAGTTACTTTCCCAATTTGAGGCGACAAGAATCAGCTAATTGCCTGATTATTGTCTAGTTTCCTTTTCTTTTATAAAACATGCGTTTACTTTTATATTATTGTAAGGCTTTTAAGCCATTTAGGAAACTTACTTTATTTGCTTTAGATTGAGCATCTCTTTTGGCTGGTAATTGATTTGCCCGAAATTTCATGGGCAATTAGGAGCTCAAAATTCGCAAAGGGGAACCGCTATATATTGTAACGAATTTCATTCAATAAGAACATAAGTTTTACACACAATTTGAGGTTTAATTCTCTTCGGTTCCTAAACAAACTATTCGAACTTATCGGAAGATTCCGTGGCGTTTAAAGACTTATCAATTAGTCCGTCCATAACTGATTGTGGCGTCCTCACATACCAAGGTTCGTGCTTCTTATCAGGCATCGGGTCGCGGTTCCATACTAAACCGATTTGGAATTCGATCTTGGAGACCAATTTTGGTTAGGGTCGCGTCAGTACTTGGCGTGGTTCGTATTATTTGGTATCAAAGCGAGGGTTCTAATCAGGTTTTGCTTATCCATTCCCTTAGTTTTCATTTTTTAATTATTCCTGAGTCTTGATTTCCATTATCAAAGTCGGGTTAAAAAAAAAAGGATCCGAAAAGAAAAGAAAGAAAAACAAGGGAAAGAAGAAGACAAAAGGATCCGAAAAACAAAAAAAAAAAAAAAAAAAGTCTGGTGACCCTTCTTAAAATTTTTTGTTTGATTCTTGTTATTCATAGTTTAACGAGCCCAAAATTGAATTCCCTCCAAAGACCAAAATTTTTGCTCAAAATTTCGCTCCTTCTCTGCTCAAATTTTCGAAAGCCCAAATTATCATTATCTGTTATACTCTTAGCTTCCTTGGTAATCTGTTTGTGAGTTGTCAAGGAAATTTTTGATATTGATTTGACTAGTTCTATAGGAATTGAGTGAGAATTTACGAGTGGAAAAAGGCATGAGAGGCGAGAGTATTAGAGTGGATAAAAGCCGAAAAGTATTGAGCGCAAACACGAGTGAAATTGAGTGAACCATTTTACGAGTGAAACATGTAAGGGAGTATGGTAAGGTCCCTTGCATTGTTTCTTACTTTGTTTTGTAGAAAAAAAAATGTCAAACAACAGCAAGAACACTATTGAGGGTACCTCTGGTGCAACAGATTCAAAAATTCTCATGGAAGCGATGATAGGGGAGATGAGGCGATTGTTGAGAGGAGAGTTAGAACAGCTTCATGAGAGGATAGGCCGAATAGAAAATGTACGTGTGGAACAACCACAACATATTCCTCATGCGCGTAGGCGGGAAAGGGTTCCGGTTAGAGGAGAGGTTAATGACTACTATGGGATTGATGGGGAAGAGTTTGATGAAGGAGAAGATTCAGCGGGTAGTCACCGGAGATTTGGACGGGATAGAGGAGTTAGGAACCATGAAAATGATAGTTTGAGAGGCACAAATTTGAAGATAGCATCATTTCAAGGCAAATCAGATCCTGAAGCATACCTAGAATGGGAGAAGAAAATGGAGTTTGTCTTTGACTACCACAACTATTCCAAGGCGAAGAAGGTAAAACTGGCTCTAATTGAATTTTCTGATTATGCTATTACCTGGTGGAATCAACTTGTCATAAATAGGAGACGAAATAGAGAGCGACCTATTGAGTCATGGGGAGAGATGAAGACCGTGATGAGAAAGCGATTTGTACTAGCTTACTACTACCAGGAATTGTACAACAAACTACAAAATCTTAAGCAAGGCAACCAGAGTATGGAGGAGCACTATAAGGAGATGGAGGTTATGATGATTCGAGCAAATATAGAGGAGGATCGGGAGGCTACAATGGCAAGGTTTTTGGCGGGCTCAAATCGAGAAATTCACAATGCCGTTGAGTTACAACATTATGTGGAGTTGGAGGACATGGTGCACATGGCTGTCAAAATTAAAAATCAACTTAAGAGGAGGGGAAGTAATACACGCCCAAGCCAAAACC
>CAMOHE010056398.1:0-10655 GCA_946598075.1 Artocarpus hirsutus | reverse complement strand
GATTTTCTATTGTTTATGATGATTATCCATGCCTGGGAATTGAGAAAACAGGTTAGATTTGAAGATTTGAATTCGGAAATGCCGAGACCCGTGCGTGGAAATTTCTAGAATTTCCCAGATCGACAAGCCGAACTTCGTGTTCGGCAGGCCGGATTCAAAGGATTGGCAGGCCGGATTCATCCGACCGGCAGGCCAAACCTGGAGATGTTTGGCCGACCGAACCTGTTTCTCCGGCAGGCCGAACCAGGGGAACCGGCAGGCCGACCGAGCCAGGAGAAATTTTGTGACTTTTACCCGTTTTAAACTGTTTTGAACCCTGATTTAAATTTCAACTTTGTACAATGATTTTATAAACCTAAATGGCACACTAGGACACCGTGAGATGATTTAGTATCATAGGATACCTCGGGTTAGATGCTAATGAGCTAAGTTACTATGCATTTAGGATTGTGCGTAGATCCGCGGAGCTAACGTATAGCGGACCGGGATTACGGTGTGAGACACCGGTACGAGTATTAAGGTAGGACTTCTACCCCTTCTTTGATAGCCATTTTTAAATACTTTGGCCTTAAATGAATTTTTACGAAAATTTTTTTAAATGACTTGTTGATAAAGGATTTTCATTATCTGTTTTCTAAAACAGTGAATTGAGACGGATTTTATAATAAACTTCATAATGAATATGAATGAATATATCTGATAAAGAAAAGATTTTATGAATCAAAGAAATATATATATATATATATTAGGGCATGATGCCATATCAGAGATCGGGTTGTGTAGTGAACAACCTTGGGGGCAGGTCCCGAAACCCAACTGGGCCACTACGGTGGTGAGTCATGTATGGTTGCCCAGGAAAGGAAAAATGGTACTCTTTTGATTGATTTATTCGAATTATTTTAGTATGATTATATTTTATTTAATTTCACATTTAATTATTTATTCGTTAATTGTTCCAGTTCATTTTCATATGTTTATTTGACTTATACAATTTCTTTCAAAGTTGAATAATTTTCAAATATAGTCCTACTAAGCCTTTCGCTCACATTTTATCTGTTTTAAAATCTTAACCCTAGGTGGATATCAGCATAGGTTTGGAGAAGAGTCCGCCGACCGGACTTACGATCAGTAGAAGTATTTGGTAGGTTAATTTACCATTGGAGGCATGTAAGACTCTAACTTTTCTTTTATTTTAGACTGTGGTTGTATCATAATATTGTCAGTTCTATATGTGTGTGCACAATATGTGGGCCAGTGGGACTCATACGCGTTCCACCCCATACTTAATTATTTTAATGTTATTTCTATTTGTTTAATTATTATGGTGTTTCATTTATTTCTTTAACTTTTTTATTCAAACGATTTTAAAATTTTCACCTTTTCGTTTATAAATTTTCTTCTAAAACCCTATTTTTAACCAAATCTTTACTTAATTAATTTAATTAAATCACCACGTCACCTCCCGTACTCCGGGGCGTGACATACCATATGAACTTCAAAATGCCTCTCAAAATGTCTCCTTATCGATTAGTGTTTGGGAAGGCATGTCAACTTTCGGTTGAGCTTGAACATCGTGTGTTTTGGACAATTAAGAAGATCAATTTTAATTTGAAGGCTTCCGGTGAGCAAAGATTGTTGCAACTCAATGAGCTTGAAAAATTATGGAATGAGGCCTATGAGAGTACACGACTCTACGAGAAGAAGACTAAGCAATGGTATGACCAACACATTGTGAGACGGGAACTTGCATCGGGTGGTCAAAAGGTGCTTCTTTTTAATTCCTAGTTGAAACTTTTTTCGAGGAAGCTGAAGTCAAGACTTTCACCATCATAAGTGTATCTCCATTTAGTGCTATTGAAGTAGAAAGTGATGATGGTTGAACATTCCGGGTTAACAGATAAAGGCTTAAGTGCTATTTGGGAGTAGAGGTCAAAGTGGTGGATTCCATTTTCTTCCCCATACCCAAGTGACAACATGGCAAGGTCGAGCTAACGACGGTAAACAAAGCGCTTCTTGGGGGGCAACGTAAGTATTTATTTTTATTTTTTCTCTTATCTTATTTTATTTTGAATTATTTTGTTTTCTTTTCTAACTTTCCTTTGTTTTATTGTAATGTTTTTATTGTATAAAAAAGGGATAGAAACAAGAAAAAGAAAAAATGAAAATGAAAAGGAAAATGAAAAAAGGGGCAAAAACACGGAACAACAGCTGGCAACATTCAGCTTATGAACATGTGGACAAGAAGTACGATGAATGACCCCATGAGACTGAAGAAGATGAGTAAAAGCTCTATATTCCCCGCCTCAATTAGATTGCACAACCAACAGTTCATGATTTAACTAGAGTTCCACCTGGTTTTTGAAAATGACAAGCATGTAAGGCATTAGATTTTTGCTTAAGCAGATATAACCAAGTAAACCGAGAAAAAGCGTCAGTAAAATGGATACAATACTTGTATCCACTAGTGGAAACGTAAAGAGAAGGGCCCTATAAATCAGTGCACACAAGCTTAAGAGATTTAGTGTACTGTGTAGCAGAGGAAGGAAAAGGAGATTTATGAAGCTTGCCAAGGCAACAAGCATGGCAAGGAGACGCACTTTTATTACTAAACTTGATATTACAATTGGTAAGTACCGAATGAACAATTTTCTTATGGGGATGGCCTAAACGCTTATACCATAAGTCAAAAACAAAAAAGAAAAAAAAATTGGTACTATTAGAAGCAGTTCAGTTTTGTACAACAGGAGACATAGATGAGTGAGATAAAGAAGGTACATAAGCAATAAGAACAACAGACATAGGATGTTGAGAAGACTGAGTGGACATAGAACTAGAATACTAGGACGAACATTGAGTGGACTGGAGGTTAATCTGAGACAGATCAAAGACATACTATTTGTCTTTTAAGTTTCTCCTCCAAAAGAATCATGCGAGTGTGAAGGTCCTCGATAAAACAAGAAAAGAAAGTATGCATGAAATCAAAATATACATGATTATCTTGAGCGAACCGAGAGACATTAAGCAAATTATTTGTGATCTCAGGAACATGTAACAAGTATTTAAGAGATAAAGTTCTTGTGGAAACAAAAGGAGAAGAAAAGAAAGTATTACCAAGGTGATTAATTGAAATACCCTTACCATTGCGTAAATGAACCTGTTTAGGACCCAAAAACTTAGACTTGGTCATGAGAATATGCACATCAGAAGTGATGTGATTGGTAGCCCCTGAGTCATGATACCCACTCTCACCAAACACAATTTCAGGAATAGCCAGCATAACACAGTAAAAGGATGATAAAGAGCCATCAAATCCAGTAGCAGCAGAATTAAACCAAGCAAGATTTCCTCATATAGGACCATGAAGTTGTGCTGGACCATGAAAGGAATGATCAAACCTATAATAGCAATTAGTGACAATATGTCCCATTGCCTAAATGAAGCTGCCATTGCATTTTGCGATTTCCTTTCCAAGAACCTCGACCAGCCAAAGAACTACCTCCAGGTTTACCAGAGAATTGAAAACCACCAATTCAACCTCCACTAGAAAAGGAACTACGAACACTAGAAGAAGTAAATGAACAAAAATTAAGAGGCATAGACCTACCACAATCAAAGAATCGACCCATAGAAGCGGAATTAGAATGAAGAGACCCAAAATTAGGGTTACGAAAGGATTTCTTGAAATTCTGAGGAGACCAGTTAATGCCAAATTAGCAGCCGCTAATTTCAAAGATTTCACATTTTTCTCAATGCGAACCTCTTAAGCCAAAAGAAGTGACACGATTTCATCGATAGAGTATCGTTCGATGCGAGAATTAATAGACAGAATAAAAGTTTCATATTTTGGAGGTAAAACCTCAAAAGTTGCATCAATGTGGTCTTTAGGAGTAACATTGTGGCCAATTAGGGCTAAAAGATCAACATAGCCTCGAATCTTAAGAAGAAATTCATGAATCGACACGGAACCTTTTTTCATTGACTATAAAAGAGTCTTGGATTGTGTTTCCTTAGCTTGGATCTGTTGAGCGAAGTAAATCTTAAGAGTACGCCAAATATGAAAGGATGTCTCACAATTGACAGCACAAACGAGAACGGAATCTAACATTGAAGCAAGAAGCCATGAAAGGATAAGCTGATCTTGCTGTTCCCAATCTTGATAAGTTAAACTCACCTTGCTAAGAATTTCATCACTAGGAGCTGAAAATTTCATTGGGGGTGAAATTGAACCAAACATAAAATTCTAAAGACGATGACCATTGATCGTTGCCAAGACTTGCTTCCTCCAAACAAGAAAATTGTTTTGATTGAGCTTAGTCGCATTTGGATAAGTAAAGGAAACCAGAATGAACTTTGAAGAATCTGCCATTGCCATTGATGAAGACGAAGAAGAACCATCGTCTCCTTCAGCCCGTTCTAAGACCATAATGAAAAGGATCGAGGGAGAAATTTTGAGAGAGAAAGGATGAATTGAAAGGATTCTTCTAGAATGAATCAATTATTCATTGATTAAAACTGTATTACAGTCTTTACTCAAAACACCATACGAGTTTCGTCTCTAAATTCTATCAACTACTGATCACATTTTGACACGTGTTACATTCTATCTAACTCCATAATAGAGTGCTGACAATTTGACCAACTGTATTGACCAACTCTAGCCATTTATACTAGCATTAGTACTCTTGTCGCTAACTCTAACCATTTACACTAGCATTAGTACTCCAATCACTACACTCCTCTCTAGCTTTATATGTCGAAAATCATATCTCTTTAATGCTCTGTTCAATTTCTTTACTTCTCCACTAAGATTCCTAAGTTTTTAATGATTAATCACATGTCTATCCTTAAAAAGCTCTTTCGTTTTCCCTTCAAAATCAAACCCCCATCACCTTTCTCTCTCATACAAAAGTCTATTCTATCTAAATTTTATCTCTTCAATATAAATTTCTTGTTGGTATGCTGGTTTCCATGGGCTTATAGGGGTGGTTCATCCGGAAGGAGGGGAATAAGAGTTACTACTAGTGGTGAAAACGAATTTCACTCTTAAGATAATTCATGATCCTCTAGCCTTCTACTAGTATGATAAATTATGCTCAATCAAAGGAGACTATTGATAGTAGGATTGTAGAATTTGATGAGTTAGTTTCATTGCATTTAGGGACTGCATTTGAGAATGCAGGCAAGCTTTTAACGGTACAAGTTAAAGGTTGGGTTTATTCTAGATTAGTTCGTACGCCTTTTGTTAAATTGAATGCTAATTCATAAAATCTCGTCATTATATATGATCTGAAAAAACAAATGATCTATTTCGAATCCAAAAGCTATGCAATTTTTTGAGATTCGAAATGATGGGAATAACTCCCAAAAAAAAGAAGGGATTGAAGTTTCCAAGCTAGATTTCTTTGGCTCACAATTTAATGGGATACTTGTGTTCCAAACTCTTCTTGATGATTTTACTTGTGATGTGCTATATAAACTTAAGTTTAGGAAACTCCCTTTAAGAGTTGAGTTCTACGTAATATAATTTCGTCCAACTTAATAATCTGAGAAAGTCATAAGAATGAGCTGTTTATCAATCTAGACATTTCATAACTTTATTGTTTACTACGGTAACTCTGATGATTTTTACAATTTTTTTTGTCTAATGCGAGGATTAATCTCGGTTTCTCTTTTTTAAGATTCAGAGAGATTGGTTAAATTAATGCAAATTTAAATCTGTGACCACAAATCCTCATCATAAACGTTTACCACCCTCCCTAAAATCCAAGCAAGAACTTTTCATTTTACGATGAAATCTAAGCAAGAACTTATAAAACGTACAGCTACAACTACAACTACAACGTCGCACTTGATACCAAGCATCGTGATGCTTAAAAGAAAAAAAAAAAAAAAAAGCATCGTCTTAAGTTTCATAGGCTAGAATTTGGAACATAAGGATGTAAACATGAACAACTTGGGGCCCACTACACCCACAAGTAGCAAGTGCGGACCATCGTACATTAGAGGATGTTATTTTGCCCGATCCTATTTTCCGTGTTGGTGGGTTGGGTACCATCTGATAAAACCCTCCATACCGTCCCTCTCAGGCGGACGAGCGAAATTTCATACCAGAATTTTTTATCCAGAAAATATTATTCTGTTTGTTCTCTGCCACGTCATCTATCCGCGAGATGTTCGCAAGACGAAAACATTGACCGTCCGTTTCAGCCACTCCGTCATTCTGACCGTAGATTTTCCAATAAAGAAATAGAAAAAGTGGAAGAAAAAAAAAAGAAGCTTTTTGTTGTTATTTTTGTTTTTGGTTTGTTTTTTTTTTTTTTTTTGGGTGATTGGGTTTTTATTTTTAAATCGAGGTCTGAAAACGTTGGAAGATTTTATGCCCAAAACAAAAAGCAAAATCAAATAGTGTGTGTATTTTTGCGTCTGAAATTTGAACCAAGGATAGAGCTGTGTGGGCTTTTGTGGGGTACTCTCTAGACTGGGACTGAGAAAGAAAGAAAGAAGGAGAGGAGGAGCCCTTCCTCTATCTAACTCGTTTAAAGCTTTTTTTTTTTTTTTTTGAATATTTGGATTTTAGGCTCATGCTCTCATCTTCAACTTTAATGGCGACAGGAGAGGTTAATAAGCCTTCGTCACTCCCTCCTTACCCTGAGGTGCATCATCATCTCTTTCTCTCTCTACACAAGATGAAGCTTTTTTTTTTTTTTTTTTTGGCTATTTTAACTGAAAGAAATTAAATTGGGTTGTGAATGCTTGATTTATTTTTTATTTTTATTTTAGGTTTGTGGATTTTGTTTGATTGGTTTTTTCTTCCCCTCATTTTTAGTGGTTCATTAAACAAAAGAGAAAAAAATTGAAATAATGATGAAATTTTTCTGTGATAGACTGAAAGGGTTACTAGGTGTGGCTAAGATTTGATGTTCACCTTCAAATTTGAGCTCTAATTAGCTCAGTTTCTGCAGTTTTCACGTTTTTAATCTAAATATTGAACAATATTATTTGGTATATTATCTACAGAAGTTTTGGTTCTTGGAAGTACTTAAGTGAAACCTTTTTATGTTGAAACCTTCGTTCCAGATTTCTTCATTATTAGAAATAAAGCCATTTCTACGTAACCCTAATTCTTTCAACAACGAAAAGTGAAAAAGCAAAGAATAATAATATAATAATAATAGGATTTTATACCCGAAATGGGAAAAAAAAAATCCTAGAGGAAATCTAGCTTCGTTGATCTGAATTATGGAGTGTTTTGCCATGTTGAGAATTTTGGTGGGAAAAAAGTTTGAGGTTTTGTGTCGTTTTTTGCAGATGATTTTGAGGGCAATTGAGGCATTGAACGACCAGAACGGCTCAAACAAATCTACAATTTCCAAATACATTGAATCAACTTATGGCGACTTACCGGCTGGTCACTCAGCGCTTCTCTCTCACCACCTCAACAGAATGAAGGAGAACGGCAAGCTCGTTTTCTGGAAGAACAACTACACGAAGGCTGACCCGAATGCACCTCCAAGGCGTGGCCGTGGCAGGCCGCCGAAGGACCCCAATGCACCACCAAAGCCTCCAAGCAGCCTCTTGGGACCTGCGCGGCCAAGGGGCCGACCGCCCAAGGACCCCAATGCGCCACCAAAGCCTCCCAAGGTGAAGTTGTCGTTGGAAGGCGACAGGCCTAGAGGCCGACCCAGAAAAATGTTAAAGCCCACTGGAGGGTTTGGAGGGTCGGGTGCAGTGGCAGTCTCGGCATCGGTGTCGGTGTTGGCTGAGAAGCCTAGGGGTCGGGGGAGGCCTCCTAAGGTGAAGACTCAATTGACTGAAGTGAGTGTTGAGCAATAGATTTAATTCTCTCTTAGTATTTACTGTTGTCAAGTACTACTGTGAATCTCTCATCTGTGTCTTTGTTTGTAGAATTTGGTGGTGTTAGCTTTGTGTTTATGTTGTTGTTGACGTTGAAAGTTAAAACGTTGATTTGTAACAGTTTGAGGTTTTTTTCTTTTCTTTTTGGGGTTTGGTGGGAGGTTTTTCTTGTTATCATTATTAGTTCTGATGATTAGTGGATGTGACTGCGGATATGGAATTTTAGTTGAGGACTCCTATGTTGTGTTTCTTCTTCACGTGATTTGTTGGACTTCTAATTATTTATCAATTCATCAATCAATGTTGAGGCTTAAATTCAAATGCCTATGAAAATGGCTATTCTAGGTATTAATTAATAATGAGCCTTGCTTGTGGTCTTGTTTCTTGATGCTGTTTCTGTTCTCGTATTGGAAAACGACTTTGTATAGCTAACTTTTTTTTCCCCGTTGAATCTGGGTATATTAGGATTTAGAGGGATTGGTTAAGGGACCTTCTATTGTACAATTTATTCTTTGATTGGACCAAATATTCTGTAAAGTCATTGCCTCACTTTCATAGTGTCGTACTGTTGTACAAAGCTGTTGTTGTGGGTCTGGGTCTGGGTCTGGGACTGGGGCTAAGTGAAAATGGGTTTATTTTGTTAGAGGGATCTCTATTATTAATGATATTATGAGGGGTTTTTTTTTCCTCTTTCTTTTTGGTTTTGTTTCTAAATTCTTATGATATATGCAAAGTCAGTACATGGCATGTGGAATATGCTTTGCATTTTTTAAGAATTCTTGTTCTCACCCCCTTTTTTTTTTTTTGAGGGTTTTTTTGGGGTTGGGGTGGTGTTGGGTTTCATTGGAATTAGATCTTTTTTAAGGTTTAACATTCTGCTTTTTCAAATGGTCATATATCATATGGACCAGTTGGTATGTGACCGCATTATTGCTTGGTAGATATTCCATAATTTTCAAGAAAGCTACTTGGAGTGAGTGCGGCGCTGTGATCTGACCATAAGCTGTGTCTTTTGCAATATGGCCTACTAATAAGTCTGTTTGGAGAAGGATATGAACTGTGTTAATTTGGATCTTTTTGATTTGAGATGTGTGATTTAAATTAAGTGGTTTGAATTGCATTTGAATTGGCATTTGGATATATTTTTTAAAGTGATAAAGAATAAAATTGAAATTTTTGTTTGGATAAATAGTAAAAAAGGTTTTTGATTTATTAATAAATTTAAAAAGTCTTAATTTCTATGATATTAAAAAAGATGTAATATAGATATTGATTTATTCTTCTTTTTATTAAGAACACAATAAAAAAGAATCATTTTAATCGAATATCAAATAAAAAAATTATGATTTTTTTTTTTTTATAAATATAGGAGAGAGAATTTTGAGATTTACTGTAGCAACTTGATTTGAGTTTTGGGGAGGCAAACTCTCATTGGAAGGATTTAGGTGATTTAGTTAATTTAGATTTTAAATGATGCTAAACACTTACGGAGTTCTTAGAATTCTAAAAGTCTAAAAACTTTCAGCCTACCAAACAAAAAGGCTCTTAATAAATAGTTTCAGTATAATGATGTTTTCGTGTTTTCCAAATGAAGTTCATGAACATCGTGTTAATTAAGTAAATACTAATTTCTCATCCTCCCTGTAATTTTTTTTTTCCAATAAAATGATGAAAAGGTTCAACTTTGGGCAATTTAAACCCTTTTAATTTAAGGGTTGTTGAATTTGGAATTTGGTGGCTTTAGATTGGAACGCTCATGCAATCTGCTTATTGGGATTGGGAATTTCTTTTCCACCCTAATGCGAACTTGGATTGGGTTTATAATCCAATTGCGATCGTATTAGAAACCATTGAAAAATTATGGGTTATTTAATACCTTTTACACCTTGTATTTTAAGATTATTCAAATACTCTAGCTTCGACAACCCATCATCATGGCTTATATTTTGTTCGTTTAGCATTGAGATTCCACCCATCGGTAAGCCCAGCTTCAAGCTTCCACCTACTAACTAGCCAACGCCAAGATTTCACCCGTGAGCTTCCACCCACACCCTTAAGCTTCCACTCATCAGCAAGCCCAACCCTAACGCCCCAGCTCCAATGACCAGCCATCGTAGCTCATTTTTTGCTTGTTCCCATTTTTGTTCTCGAATCTACTTACCAATAAACTCGCTCATCATTATAGCATAGGGCTTGTGGTATTTCCATTTCAGATAATAAAATTTGTGAAAAGAAAAATAATTTCATATTAGTCTAATTCTAAACTTCAATGTCAAAAAGTAAACCAAATAAAAGAATAATACAAACAGTATATCATGAATGTTAGCCTCGATCTCTACCTCCTTAGTTTGTTCTTCACAAATTTGTTTTGTCAAAACCCTCAAGGTGGCGGAGCAAAGTGGGGTGGGAAGGGGAGGGATGGGGAGGGGAGGTTATGTTAACGAGTATAATTGTGTAAAATTTAATATACAAAATGTGTCAATTTGAATTTTGGTTGTATTTGAAAAGTACTAAAAAGCCTTTGCTATTCAATTTATTTAAGAAAATGCCATATTGACATTATGTGACAAAAGTCTCCACAGGAGACATTAACATACCTGCTCCCAACCTCCCCTTTGTTCCCTTCTTTCTTTTTATTCATTGCTTATCTCCCTCACACACGTAAACTTTATGTAACACCCCGAAGTTAATTAAATAGAATTAGAATGTTAAATGGTGAATTAGTGTGCCATGATAAGTGTTTTAAACTTAATTTGATTTCTTTGTGGAAACCTTGTGTTAATTACTTTTTGATGATTTTT
>CAMOHE010056396.1:0-22390 GCA_946598075.1 Artocarpus hirsutus | reverse complement strand
GTCACCTTAAGAATCGTGTCTTTCGCATAATCTGTCTATCATATGCCCAATTCTTAAAGGTTTAGACCGACAGTCTCAGACTATTGTTTGCTTATCATATATTTAACAAATATGAATGTAAAGAGGACAAGATTTGGTATATAAATAATAAATGAATTCTTTATTGATAAAAATGTCTTCAAAAACTCATTACATTTTTACTCCTTAGGGCATACATGTCTAACATGAGATTGTCTGTGTATTCTCATCTTTGCATCTTCTTTTTGTTGCAAGCATCTTTGAAGGTGATCAAGGTAAATAATACTTAATATTCTTGAAACGCACTTCGCCTTACTAGAAATAGCTAAGTGAAAGAGTGACTAGCATTCTTGAAAGGTATTTTTGCATGTTTGTAAAAACTGTGTGTCTCCATTACATCTGATTATTTTAAAAATAAAAAAAAAACCAAAAAAAAAATCTAAAAAATCTTAAAAATATATAAAAAATCTAAAATTTTAATTTTTTTATTATATATAAATAGTTTTATTTTTTGGTGATTTGCCTACTGTTCGATGATGAAATCAAAGGTTATATTATTCTTAAGACTTAAGGTAAAATTCAAACATTGCTTAAGTTTTATGTTAGTTTCTTTTGTCTGTCTTCTATTTAGGTTGTGGTTTTTCTCAAAATCTGAGCGCTTGAACTGACACTATGATTTGTTATACTAATTTAGAATCTGTTTATGTCAATATAATTTGGTTTATAAACTTGTTTGAATCTCTCTTGAGGTAAAATCCTAGATAACACAAGTTGAAGATATTATTTAGGCTATCTTTGGATCGTTTGAACCTTTTCAAACTTACCTATTTACATTTTATATCCCTAGTCATCCTGTTGAGCTTAATATTACCATTTTTCTTTGTCATCCATATTTTTAACTTAGCCTTTTTCATAAATTGATAATCCTTTCTTTATCTTTCATGTTAGATATGATGCCCTAAAGAGTAAAATATTGTAATAGGTTTTTTGGAGACATTTTATCAATAAAGAGTTTCTTTATTATTCATATAACAGATGTTGTCCTCTTCATGTTCATATATGTTGAATGTATGATAAGCAAACAAAAGTCTAAGATTGTCGGTCTAAACCTTTAAGAATCGTGCATATGATGGACAGATTATGCAAAAGACATGAATCTTAAAGGTGATGGTCTAAATCATAAAATCCGCAATCGAGAGAATAAAGTTGGGCTCTTTGTTCATGCTAAGTGTATTATGTTAGGCTCTTGCTCATCGGAGTGGGACTCCGCGAGTGGAAACTTTGGTGCATTGTCATAGGTGACGATGTATTGGATTAAGACATAAAGTTGAATTGATTTGGGTTGCTAATTCCGTTTATGCAGATCAATTCACTTTAGATAATCATATGTGTTATGTTTTAATCCTAAAATGATTAATGGGCCTGTATTTTTGACTTTTGTCTTTTGATGTACCAAAGGATGACATCCTAACTTTATGATGGTATGTACACTGGTACGTTGGAAACATGACTCTTGATTGCGTAGACTTGTTATTCATAGATATGGAATCCATAGCTCTTTTGGTAGAGTTAATGATATTTTTTTATATGTGTTATCCTGTAATTAGAATACTAGAGCACTCAACTATTTAGATACATAGGTACAATCGAATGGTATATTGTCTTTGGATAGTAAGTTTTCCAATGGCGTGATAACATAATGTATGATAAAAACAATTAGGATGGTAGAACAAAATTCATCCGTAAGCCGATTATGAATATCCTATGAAAATATGACACATTATGATATATCATGGACTGTTAGCTTACTTGAAGCTTTGTAATTTTATATAGTTCGAGAATGCAATTCTAAGCTTTTCGTGGAGTAGAGTTAAAGTTGATAATTATAAAAAATATATCTGGGATATTTTATTTTATAATTATCGTAGCTTGAACTATATAGGTCCATCAGATCCCCTTTACTAGCTCATAATAAATCTTGAACGATACGGAGTGTTTTTCCTATAAATTGGTGACTTTTGTTAAATTATTAGATTGACTAAAATTTGAATTGATTGGATTTAATTATTCATGTTAGTTTATCGATTAAATTAATTTTGAGAATTAATTTTGTGAATTAATTCAAGATAAACATGTTGAATTATTGCAGATAATATTTTATTTGTATGGGTTTATCTATATATGACTATTTTAATTAGATAACTTTTCTATAGGGTTATTTGAATTAAAATTGAGGCTCTATCAAAGATACCTAGATCAAATAAGATAGGATTTATCTAGTTAGTTGTGATTGGATCTTTCGGATCAACTTGAGGAGTTTGAATTAGATTCAAACTCCATTATCGAGAAGGCACACTTAACCATGGTATACTAGGCACGGTTGACTACAGCAATTAGAGTCAAAATCTAATTACATATTTTTTACTTTGAAACTGATCTAGACTCAAATTTTAAGGTCTTATTTGATAATGATTAATCGCAGGTCCAACCGCTATAAATAAGGGGTGCGTTTTCTCAGTTATTTAGATCAGTTGAGAAGCATAAAGTGTGTACTCTAATTTGGAAATCTAAAACTCCCTAAGAGCTACTATTTAAGATCACGAACTTTAGCTCTAGCTCTTCTCAATTGGTTGGAAAGAAAGTCATCGAAAGAAAAGCTGAATGTTGTATGACCACCCACACTCCGATCATGGATAGAGAATAACAAAAAAGACCAGTTGGTTGAGGCTCTTCTGGAACGTTCTTCTATGCACGGATTCATGCCTACTTCGATATACAAAAGGTTAGTAAGATTTGTCATTAATTTATGTATATAGTATGTCTAACTTGTGTTTTGAAAAATACTATGATTTTTAAAATTTTTAAAAATTTCGCTACGCACTTATTTTCCAACAATTGGTATCAGAGACACGTTTTTAGTAAAATTATGAGTTTGTGATCATGCTATATATATAGATTATGTGATCTTAGTCTCTCCTATGCTTGAATTTAAGTTTTTTATAGAGTTGGTATTATAAGATTTCTATATATTTAAATGTTGTCATGAGATTATATGGTGAATGTTTAGTAATTAGTTATGGTTGATTAAATTATTATTTAATTAATTTATGTTGGTTATGGTTCCTTAGATGTTAGAATGTATATCTAGGTTTTTCATGTAATTAGAAAGCGGTCTATTATCATCGTCTAGGAATTATTATTTTAATTTTAAATTTGTAAAATTTTGTAATTAAATAATCATTCAAAGTAAAGACAAATCTAGAAAATGGAGATGATAGGAGCTACATTAATTTTTCTTGAGTTTCTAAAATTTTGCCTTTTTGAATTGTTGAAAATAAGATTAAAAAACTGCTCTAAAACTATTTTTTGAAAAATTAAGCTAAGGTGACAGTGAGGTCGACCGCGACATATTGACTGCGGTCGACCACAGCAATTGTATCGACAGGCCGATGTTACAGTTTAGGAGGCTGGCAAAGAGCAGAATGGTTTTTAGAAAAGGTGCATTTTGTGGTGCATTTTGATTTTATTTTTGAGATAATTATGAGAAACATGAAATTTTATGGTGATTGGAAAAATAAAACATTTGATCTATGAGGGATTGAAGACTTGAAGATAGATGCCACATGAAGAAAAATACAACTTAAAGATACAAAGATGAAGAATCGATAATATGTTTCGATCGATCTTTTGTAATTTTTATTTTCTTTTCTCTAGGATGGAACCATGATATCATGGCTATTTATTATTTTGCTTGTGGCTTTGCATGTTGTTTTGCTTATTTGCATTATAATATGATTTACCATGTATGTTGATAACATATTATATAGGATAGGGAGTGCCACTCGTTAAAAATTGTTCATGCATGTTAATATAAAACCTCATTTTCAAAAATTGAGTGGGAGAAGGTTTTTTAAGAGAGGATTTACGGCCTCTATTATTGGTCCATGATAGCACATAGTGGTTCCAACCCCTAAGAAAGGATTTCATCATATACCGGGTTAGATCTCCAAAGGAGTAATTTATTTTAGCATGCTTTATGGTTGTATACCCCTAGGGGATGATTATAAATTATGAATAAAATAGTTGAAATGATGGTTACACACTAAAGATTAATTTTATTATTAACCTCCCCTAGGAGCTCTATTAATGAAAGTAATGGCTAAAGAAAATGATTATTAATATATGCTGGATCAGACAGGTCCTAGATGGCTTATATTAATCGGAGGGGATTCGTATTCCTAATTGAATTTGGCAAGTCTCCCTTAGGTGGCTTGTTGGATTTTGAGTTAGGAATTATCATTGTAAGGTTATGATTTTTTTCAAAGTTTTGACACATAAACACAATTGTATGTATACTTGTTTGTGTTATCTTACTTAACTATTATAGATTTTTTGTTTATATTTGGTATATGAATATTTATTGTAGATTAAAAATGTCTCAAAATGTTTTATCTTCCTATTATAATGATTGGAAATAGAACCTAAATATTGTCTTATCCTTTAAGAAACTAAAATTTGTGTTGACAACTCCGTGTCCTCCCGAACCTACCGAGGAATCTACTAATGAGCAAATCTAAGCATATGATCGCTAGAAAGAAGCTAACAATCAAACTTGTTATTATGTTATTGCTAGCATGAACAACATGCTGCAGGCTTAAATGAAGATTATGAGACTACAAAGCAGATCTTAGGTAATCTTGAAGACATGTTTAGAGGCCAAGCCCTGACAAAATAATTAGGGGCTCTTTGGAAACTTTTGAATTGCAAGCAAAGACAGGGGACTCCTGTGAAGGAGCATATGATGTTAGTCATGGGTTACCTCGCTGAGGCACAAACCCATGGAGCTAATATCGATGCTAACTCATAGATGACAATGGTCTTTGAGGCTTTGTCTAAGAAGTTCATCCCATTTAGAGCTTCATATAATTTGAGCAATAGACAGGATGTGACCTTAATGGAGCTGATGAAGCAATTATAGGAGTTTGAAAATCTGATCAAGAAAAATCCCGTGGGTGGGGAGGCCAACTTGGCGGTTGCATCCGATTCCAATCCTAATCTAGGGAATCAAAGGAAGTAGAGGGCTAAGAATAAGAAGCCTTCTATTCTTGCAAATGGCAAGAAAAAGTAGAAGAAGAAAAAGAACCCAAAGAAGCTGAAGTGCTTTTACTATGGGAAAGTTGGACACATCAAGAAGAATTACAAGAACTTCCTTTCCCGAGGAGGTACATGTGAACTTTTGGTTATTAAAACTTGTTTAGTTAAAGAATTAAGTGACACTTGGGTCATAAATTTTGAAGCAACTAATCATATTTGTGTTTCTCTATAGAGGTGCAAAGAAACAAGAAATTTGCTCCATGAGGACTTCATACTTTAGATGGGCGATGGATTCTTGGTGTTAACTAAAGCAGTGGAAGACGTCCATCTTTACTCTGATAATTATAGGATTTTATTTTTGAAGGATTATTTTTATGTTCTTAGACTTAAAAGGAATTTGATATTTGTAGCATTTTTTTTAAAAACTCTTATTCAGTATCTTTTAATAATAAAGTGGTGATTTGTAAGAAGAAATAAGACTTATCTTTGGCATTTGCGATTAGGTCACATTAGTTTGAATAGGATTCAAAGGTTGGTAAAGGATGGACCTTTAAGTCACTTAGAGGTGAAATCTATACCACAATGTGAATCTTTTTTGGAGGGCAAAATAACCAAAAGACCATTTGGGTCTAAGGCCAATAGGGCCGAAGGGGTTCTAGAACTTATGCATAGTGATCTTTGTGGTCCCATGAACATCCGAGCACGAGGAGGGTTTGAGTATTTTGTCACTTTTATTGATGATTACTCAAGATATGGGTATGTCTACCTAATGCGCCATAAATGCAAAACTTTTAACAAGTTCAGGGAGTTTCAGGCTGAAGTGTAAAACCAATTAGGTAAACCCATTAAGATACTTCGATCCAATAAAGGTGGTGAATACCTCACTAATGAGTTCTTGGAACACTTATTAGAGAAGAAGATTTTGTCCATTTGACTACGCTAGGTACTTCACAGCAATATGGTGTAGCTGAGAGAAGAAATAGGAATTTTTTGGACATCGTTAGGTCCATGATGGGCTATTCAACATTAGCTTTATCCTTTTGGGGATATACACTACAAACCATATGTTATCTTTTGAACAATGTGCCTTTAAAATCGATTCCTAAAACTCCTTATAAGTTGTGGACGAGTAGGAAGACATCCTTAAACCATATTCGCATATATAGATGTTTAGCTCATGTCCTGTATAAGGAAGCGAATAAGTTGGAAGTACATTTGAAAGTTTGCGTGTTTGTAGGATATCCAAAAGGGACTAAAGGGGGTTATTTCTATAACCCATAAGAAAATAAAGTCATGGTTTCAACGAATGCAACATTCCTTGAGGAAAGTTACATAAATGACTTTAAACCTCAAAATAAAATGGTACTCGAGGTGTTGGTGAGTGATTTGATCACTCTGTGGGTTCCGGTTGAAACTAGTCCAATTAATATAAAAAAATCGACCAAACAACAACCTAAGGGGCTTTAGCATAGTGGGAGGATCGGGCGTCACCCCAAGAGGTATATGTTCAATGGTGAAGCCTACTTGGCCGAACTAGTTGAACATGATAAGGATCCTTACACTTATGCAGCGACTATAAAGGATGTTGATTCAAAGCTCTGGACAAAAGCCATGAACACTGAGATAAAGTCTATGGAGATTAGTCGGGTCTAGGAACTAATGGATCTTCCCGATGGGGTATAACCTATAGGGTGTAAGTGGATCTATAAGAGAAAGAGAGGAGTAGATAGAAAAGTCGAATCCTATAAGGCTAGACTAGTAGCTAAATGATACATCCAAAAAGAAGGAATCGATTACAAGAAAACCTTTTCGACTGTAGCCATGCCTAAGTCCATCCGCATTCTCTTATCCATATATGTCGTACTCGATTACGAGATTTGACAAATAGATGTCAAGACGGCCTTTTTGAATGGCTATCTTAACGAGTCCATAAATATGGTGCAACCAAACAGGTTCAAGGCTAAGGGTCAAGAAGGTAAGGTCTATAAGCTACTAAAGTCAATTTATGGACTTAAGTAGGCTTCTTGTTCTTGGAACATAAGATTTGATCAAGTGATCAAAACTTATGGGTTTGAACAAAACATGGACGAACCATGTGTTTACAAACACATTGAGGATGGGAAGGTAGTTTTTCTACTACTCTATGTAGATGACATTCTGCAGATTGGCAATAACATTAGGGCATTGTCATTAGTCAAATTATGGTTGACAAAGTAGTTTGACATGAAGGACTTGGGTGAAGCTAATTATGTTCTCGGTATCCAGAACTTTTGGAATAGGAAGAACAAAATGATAGTTTTATCCTAAGCGGTCTACATAGATAAAATTCTCAAGAGGTATGCAATGCAAAATTCTAAGAAAGGTGGGCAACCATCTAAGTCTAGAATTACTCTTTCTAAGAAAGACTCACCAAAGTCTGAAAAAGAAAGAGAATACATGAAGAATGTGCCTTATGCTTCGGTAGTGGGTAGTCTCATGTATGCTATGCTTTTAACACAACCGGACATTTGTTATGCAGTCAGGATAGTAAGTTGATTTTAGTCGAATCCAGGACCAAATCACTGGGTTACAATCAAGCCTATTTTCAAGTACTTAAGAAGGACTCGAGGGTATATGCTTATGCATTTGAGTGAAGATCTCACACCTCTAGGATAAAATGATTTGAATTTCCAATCTTGTCTAAATTCAAGAAGATCGACTTCTGGTTTTGTGTTTACTTTGGGCGGCGGTGCTATTAATTGAAGAAGCGTTAAGTAGGATTGTACTTTGGATTCAACGATAGAGGCCGAGTATGTGGCAGCTAGTGATGCTTCGAAAGTAGCAATGTGGCTCTACAAGTTCTTTGGATATCTTGAGGTAGTTCTTGGCATGGATAAGGTGGTGTTGCTATTTGTGATAACACTATAGTGATTCTAATGCTAAGAAACTAAGATTTCACAAGAATAGTAAGCATATTCATCAGAAGTATCATGTGATTAAGGACTTTGTTGAGGGCGGGCATGTTTCTATATACAAAATCACATCTGATGACAATTTAGCCAATCCCTTCACAAAGAGACTAACTATGAGAGTTTTTGAGAGGCATGTGGAGGCTATAAGGATGCGAGATATGTCATATTTACTCACTTAGTACAAGTGAGACATTGTTAGGCATGTTACCTAAGGAGTAAAATGTTGTAATACGTTTTCGGAGATATTTTTATTAATAAAAAGTTTATTTATTATTTAGATACCAAATGTCATCCTTTTTATGTTCATTTCTATTAAATGTATGATAAACAAACAAAAGTCTAAGTCTGTTGATCTAAACCTTTAAGAATAATGCATATGATGGATAAATCATGCGAAAGACATGAATCTTAAAGATGATGGTCTAAATTATAAGATCCGTAATCGAGGGAATAAAGTTGGGCCCTTTATTCATGCTAAGATTTTTATGTTGTCTATATCCCTAACAGAAGATGGCTTGTCTTGGTCATTGGAGTAGGACTCCACGAGTATAAACATTGATGCATTGTCATAGGTGATGATGTATTGGATCGGGACATAAAGTTGAACTTATTTGGGTTAATAATTTTGTTTGTGCAAATCAATTTACTTTAGACAATTACATGTGTTATGTTTCAATCCTGAAATAACTAATGTGCCCGTTTTCTTGACTTATGTCTTTTGATAGTATGCATACTGGTATGTTAGAGACATGACTCTTGATTGCATGGACTTATTATTCATAGATATGGAATTCATAACTCCTTTTGTAGAGTTAATGATATTCTCTTATACACGTTATCTTGTAGTTGGACGATTGGAGCACCCAACCTTTTGGATACGTAGGTGTAACTAAATGGTATATTATCTTTGGATAGTAAGTTTTCCAATGGGGTGATAACAAAACATAAGATAAAAATAATCGAGAAGGTAAAACACAATTCATCCTTAAGTTGATTATGAATATCCTATAGGGATGTAACACATCATGATATGTCATAGAGGTTAGCTTACTTGAAGCTTCATAATTTATATAGTTCGAGAATGCAGTTCTAAGCTATTAATGGAGTAGTGTTAGAGTTGATAATTATAAAATATGTATTTAGGATATTGTAATTTTATAATTATAGGAGCTTAAACTATACAGGTCCATCGGGTTCTCTTTGTTAGCTCATTACAAATCCTGTAATGATACAGTGTGTTTTTTTTTATAAATTAGTGTCTTATGTTAAATTATTAGATTGACTAAAATTTGAGTTGATTGGATTTAATAATTCATGTTAGTTTGTCAATTGAATTAACTTTGTGAATTAATTCAAGATAAACATGTTGAATTATTGTGGATAATATTTTATTTGTATGGGTTTATTTGTATATGACTATTTTAATCAGATAACTTTTCTACTAGGTTATTTGAATTTAAATTGAGGCTCTATAAATGATACCTAGATCAAATAAGATAGGATTTATCTATTTAGTTGTGATTGGATCTATGGGATCAACTTAAGGATTTCAAATCAAATTCGAACTCCACTATCACGACGACGTGGTCGACCACGATATACTAGGCGCGGTCGATCGCCGTAGACAAAGTTAGAATCTATTACATGTTTTTGACTTTGAAACTGCTCTAGACACAAATTTTGAAGCCTTATTTGATAATGATTAACCCTTGATTTGACTTCTATAAATAGGGGGTAAGTTTTCTTAGTTATTCAGATCAGTTGAGAAGTACAAAGTAAGTACTCTAGTTTGAAAAGCTCTAAAACTCCGTAAGAGCTACTATTTTACATCACAAACTTTAGCTCACAATCTTGTCAATTGGTTGGAAGAAGAGTCACCGAAGGAAAGGCTGAACGATGTATGACTACCCATACTCCGATCGTGGATAGAGATTAGTAAAGAAGACTAGTTGGATGAGGCTCTTTTGGAATGTTTTTCTTTACACTGATTCTTGCCTACTTTAGTATACTAAACGTTAGTAAGATTTGTCATTAATTTATGTATATAACATGTCTAATTTGTGTTTTGGAAAATACTTTGATTTTAAAAATTTTTAAAAATTTCGCTGTGTACTTGTTTTTCAACAATGCACTGCAAACTACATGTTATCTTTTGAACAATATGCCTTCAAAATTGGTTCCTAAAACTTCTCACGAGTTATGAATAGGTAGAAGGAAGCAAACAAGTTGGAAGCACGTTCAGACATTTGTATGTTTGTAGGATATCCAAAAGGGACTAAAGGGGGTTATTTTTATAACCCAAAAGAAAATAAAGTTGTGGTTTCAATGAATGTAACATTTCTTGAGAAAAGTTACATGAACGACTTTAAACCTTAAAGTAAAATGGTACTCAAGGTGTTGGTGAGTGATTTGATCACTCCATGAGTTCCGGTTGAAACTAGTCCAATTAATATAGAAAAATCAACCAAATAACAACCTAAGGGGCTTCAGCGTAGTAAGAGGATTGGGCGTCAATCCAAGAGATATATGTTCAATGCTGAAGCCTACTTGGCTGAACCGGTTGAATATAACAAGGATCGTTACACTTATGCACAGACTATAGAGGATGTTGATTCAATGCTTTGGATATAAGCTATGAACACCAAGATGAAGTCTATGGAGACTAATAAAGTCTAGGAACTTGTGGATCTTCCCAAAGGTATAAAACCCATAAGGTGTAAGTGGATCTATAAGAGAAAAGGAGGAGTAGATGGGAAAGCTGAAACCTATAAGGCTAGATTGGAAGCTAAAGGATACACTCAAAAAGAAGGAATCGATTAGGAGAAAACCTTTTCGCCTATAGCCATGCTTAAGTCCATCCGTATTCTTTTATCTATAGCAACTAATCTTAACTACAAGATTTGGCAAATAGATGTCAAGACAGCCTTTCTAAATGGCTATCTTGTTGAGTCCATATATATGGTGCAACCAAACAAGTTCAAGGCTAAGGGACAAGAGGGTAAGATCTATAAGCTGCTAAAGTCAATTTATGGACTTAAACAGGCTTCCCATTCTTAAAACATAAGATTTGAATAGGCGATCAAAACTTATGAGTTCAAACAAAATGTGGACGAACCATGTGTTTACAAACACATTAAGGATGAAAAGGTGGTTTTTTTATTGCTCTATATAGATGACATTTTGCTGATTGGTAATGATGTTGGGGCATTGTCAACGATCAAATTATGATTGACTAAGCAGTTTAATATGAAAGACTTAGGTAAAGCTAATTATGTTCTTGGTTTCTAGGCCTTTTGGGATAAGAAGAATAAAATGATAGCTTTATCCAAGCTGTATATATAGATACAATTCTCGAGAGGTATACAATGTTGAATTCCAAGAAAGGTGGGCAACCATCTAGGCTTGGAATTACTCTTTCTAAGAAAGACTCACCAAAGTCTAATGAAGAAAGAGAATACATGGAGAATGTCCCTTATGTTGGGTTTTGTTGGATTTTGTGATTTAAATACGTAGCGGAAAATTAAAAATTAATTCCCACACCCTCGTAGGATCTATTCAATTCTATTAGATTGATAATAAAGTCATGGAATCTTACCAGAATGACAAAACGGGCAAGATTCTAGAAGGGAGAGAGAAGGTTCACTCTGGTGACACCCTAACTCGAGCTTTTAGTATTCGAGATCGGATTCAGACGTTGTTACTTAGAGCAATGTCCTCTGCAGGTATCCACACGAACAGACTCTCTCAAAAACAAATTGGTGTGCTAGCACTCTCTTTTTGCGTTAAATGACTCTCTCTAATTTTTAGGGTTTTAATGTCTTTTGCCTTTTTAGAATGAGAGAACGCCTTTTCTCTTCTTAATTCGACTAGACACCCTAAAACAGATATATATATATATATATACATATTGACTTCGAGATAGAGTCAGATTTTAACTAGGGTAAACTGTAATTCGAATATGATTCAGAGAATCTAAAAAATGTCTGTAATTCGAATATGATTCAGAAAATCTAGATAATATCAGTAATTCAAATATGATTCAGATAATCTAGATAATGTCAGATTCAATGAACCTAGACATATCTAGTACATCGAAACTGGACATTATCAGGTTCGTCGAACCTAGACACAGTTAACCCAAAATTCGTTCTTGGTTTGTTCTAAGTATGCGACCCTGTAGGTTCACATAACGTTGGTAGTGGGCTTGAAATTCTGTTTCTAGCTCACAAATTATAAGTGGCCTCTAGCAAGACATTATGATTACCCAAGTTATACGAATGTCAATAATCCGACATAACCTAATCCACAATAAGTATTAAAGTCCTTTTGTCTCTAGATACCTTGATTGAACATAAGGCATAGTTTATGTCATCCTTATACTATTCAACCATATTATTTCTCGATCTTAAGTAGACTGATATTGATAACCCTTATCAATTCATTCCAATATAGCCATACATTTTTCTTCAATCTAACTTATCGAGGGGCCCATATATATCTTTCTCATAATAAATGAGGGACAAATTCCTTCTTAATCACTCATATTCCTCACATGATTTACTCTATATCCAACAACAATCTATTCCATTATTCTGTTAAAGATAATATTAGATTGTGTCAAAATATAGAACTTGTCATGTAGGAAACCATGGTGATTTCAAGTCAGAGGACTAGGATAATACTATTGTGATAAGAATCACTTATGATAATTATCCATGCAGTATTCTCATAGCGGGTCAATCCAATACATCATTTCTCAAATATGTATCTATGAGTTGACTTAGTATCTCATACACATGATTAGTAAAACATAATCATCAGTCAAACTTCATACTAGTCTTCATTCATTATTATCCCAATAATAATGACGGACTAAAGATAATTTAGAATATAATTCAATTTTCATCTAAGAGTTTTACTATCAAGTCACATACTTGATTACCTTAGGTAGAATTAACTATTCATAGAATTAGAATAAAAAACAATAATGAAAACGCTTCTTTATTAATAAAATGCAAATGTAATAAAATCAATATATGGTCATTACATAATTGGCCTAGGGCACATCACTAACACCTTATGCTTTGGCAATGGGTACTCTTATGTATGCTATGCTTTGCACATGACCAAACATTTGTTACACGGTGAGGATAGTAAGTTGATTTTAGTTGGATCCTAGACTAAACCATTGGGTTGTGATCAAGCATATTTTCAAGTACCTAAGAAGAACTCGAGGGTATATGCTTATGTATTCGGGTGAGGATCTCACATCTCTAGGATACACTGATTCGGATTTTCAATTCTATTTGGATTCAAGAGGATCGACTTTTGGTTCGGTGTTTACTTTAGATGGCGGTGCCATTATTTGGAGAAGTGTCAAGCAAGATTGTACATTGAATTCAGTAATGGAGGCTAAGTATGTGGCAGCTAGTGATTGTTCAAAAGAAGCAGTGTGGCTCGACAAGTTACTTAAGGATCTTGAGGTAGTTCTTAATATGAATAAGACAGTATCACTGTATTGTGATAACACTGTAGCGATAGATAATGCTAACGAACCAAGATTTCACAAGAAGGGCAAGCATATTCATCAGAAGTATCATGTGATAAAGGACTTTAATGAGGGCAGACATGTTTTTGTATGCAAAATCACAGCCGAGGACAATTTAGCTAATCCATTCATAAAGACACTAACTGTGAGAGTTTTTGAGAGGCATGTAGTGACTATGGGGATGCAAGATATGTCATATTTACTCACCTAGTGCAAGTGGGAGATTGTTAGACATGATGCCCTATGGAGGAAAATGTTGTAATATGTTTTTTTGGAGACATTTTTATCAATAAAGAGTTTATTTATTATTCATATACCAAATGTTGTCCTTTTTATATTCATATCTTTTGAATGTATGATAAGCAAATGAAAGTCTAAGACTATTGGTCTAAACCTTTAAGAATCGTGCAATTAAAGGACAAATTATACGAAAGACCTGAATCTTAAAGTTGATTATCTAAATCATAAGATCCACACTCGAAGGAATAAAATCGGGCACTTTAATCATGCTAAGATTGTTATGTTGTCTATATCCATAACGAAAGATGGCTCGTCTTGGTCATCGGAGTTAGACTCCGCGAGTAGAAACATTGGTGCATTGTCATAAGTGATGATGTATTGGATTGAAACATAAAGTTCAATTGATTTTGGTTAATAATTCCATTTATACAAATCAATTCACTTTAGACAATCATACACATTGTGTCTTAATCCTGAAATGACTAATGGGCCCGTATTCTTGACTTATGTCTTTTGATGTACCAAAGGGTGACATCTTAACTTTATGATGGTATGCATACCGGTACATTGGAGATATGACTCTTGATTGTGTAGACTTGTTATTCATAGATATGGAATCCATAGCTTTTTTTGTAGAGTTAATGATATCCTCTTATACGTGTTATCCTATAAGTGGAATACTAAAGCACTCAACTATTTGGATACATAGGTGTAACCAAATGGTATACTATCTATGGGTAGTTAGTATTCCAACGGTGTGATAATGTAACATAAGATAAAAATAATCATGAAGGTAAAGCAGAGTTTATCCTTAAGCCGATTATGAATATCCTATAGGGATGTAACATATTATGATATGTCATGGACGGTTAGCTTAAAGAAGCTTTATAATTTTATATAGTTCGAGAGTGCAGCTCTAAGGTTTTAGTGGAGTAGCGTTGGAGTTGATAATTATAAAATATGTATATGAGATATTGTATTTTATAATTAGAGGAGCTTGAATTGTAGATGTCCATCGAGTCCCCTTTGCTAGCTCATAATAAATCCTGTAACGATATGGCATATTTCTCCTATATATTGGTGACTTATGTTAAATTATTAAATTGGCTGAAATTTGATAAGATTGGATAATTCATGTTAGTTTATCGGTTGAATTAAATTTGTAAATTAATTCAAAATAAACATGTTGAATTATTTGGATAATATTTTATTTTTTTATGGATTATCTAGATATGATTGTTTTAATCAGATAACTTCTCTATTGAGTTATTTGCATTAAAACTGAGGCTCTATCTAAGATTCTCATGTGGAAAATAAGATATTCTCAAGGATCAAATTATCGCAAGTTTAGCAAGCCAATACGTTAGTTCGGCCTACTAATGGAGTAATTTTGGTAGGCCTATGGAAAAGTTCAGCCTGCTGATCGTGAGATAATCTGTATATGCATTTTAGACGCATTTTTTTATTAGAAGTTGATCCAGACTAAAATTTTGAGCCCTTATCTGATAAGGATTAACCCCAGATTCGATTACTATAAATAGGGGGTGAGTTTTCTTAGTTATTTAGATCAGTTGAGAAGCATAGAGTGAGTACTCTAATATGAGAAACTCTGAAACTTTCTAAGAGCTATTGATCACAATCAAGAACCTTAACCTAGGAATTCTCAAGTAGTTAGAAGGATAGTTACAGGAGGAAAAGCTGTACAATGTATGACCACCTACACTTCGATCGTGGATAGAGAATAGCAAAGAAGACTAGTTGGTTGAGGTTCTTCTGAGAAGTTCTTCTCTTCACTGATTGCTAGCGCTTTTCAGCATACAAAAGGTTAGTAAGAGCTGTCATTAATTTACGTATATAGTATGTCAAATTTTTGTTTTTAAAAAATACTCTAATTTTAAAAATTTTAAAATTGCGCTATGTACTCATTTTCCAACATTTCATTCATAAGATATTTGATATTTCAAATGTAATTGGGTTTATGCCAATGTTATAGGAGGTTGGGATGGGTTAAGGAATTCTGTTAAGTTTGTAATTTCAGTTACTCTATTTATGTTGTAAATTTTTAGTTATTTTGTATCTTTGTTCGAAAAAAGTAAAGCAAAAAAAAAGTTAAAAAAATGAAGAATTTTGAAAAAGAGAAAGTTTTTTAAAAAATGATGAATAAAAGTGTTTGATAATGAAAATTTCATTTTAGGTTTGGTATTGTAGCTTGAGAATTAGATTTTAAAGTTTAAGAATTTTGTAAGGATTTTATGGGTGAACTTAATCTCAAATTTATCTTTAATCTTACCTTTTACCATAGCCTTATATTACAAGCCGAATAAAGTCTTAATAATTTTTAATGAAGTGTTATACTACATTAGTGGAGATAGAGATGAAAAACAAACTTATAAGATTTCATTAAAATAAATTAGTTTATATTAAAGTAAATTTATCTAGTTAATATGCACTTATTAGTGATAGAAAATCACACATAAATACAAAAAAAAAAAAAACCCATCTTAAATATGAAGCATGCTCTTGAAATGAACCATAAACTTAATCAAAATTTGCATTTTTACTTTGAGGAATGAATATGAGACAACCCTTGAGAAAAATCAGCGAGGAGTAACTAATTTTTGAGAAATCAAGCTCTTGGTTTGTTTTTAAGTTTTATCTCTTTAATTGCTCGGGAATAGCACTAAGATGATTGGAGGGTGTGATGAGACCTAGAAATGCACATTTCTTAAAGTTAAAATGAATCATTTTGCATAAATACTTCTCGTTAAGCTCAATAATTAAAGCAATTAAGTGTTAAATAGTATTTTAGTGTCTTAGTGTAAAAATATGCTTAATTATAAGTTTTTAATACGTTTTTATGTTTTATAATATTTTCGGTAATTTTTAGAATTATTTTTGTATGTAAAATATTAGTTTAGTTTGAAATTAATTAAAACCATAAAAATAATTAGTGGTAATTTTATTTTGAGTCTCAATAAGTTTTATAGTGTGTTTTAAGTTTGTAAAGATGTCATAATATTTTTAGTAATTTGTAAAAATATTTTCGAGTCTTAAAAATTATATTTATGTCAAACCAAATGAGCTCAGAGCTTTAAACACTTGTAATTATTTTTGTGTGTTTTAATGTAAAATAAATATATTTAAAATTAGTGTGAATATTAAGTTTGTAAAATAATTAATTTTACTTCAATTTTCTATCTTTGGATTTGGAATCTGGTAGAAAAATAAAGCAAAACGACACTAAAATGGGCAAAAACAAACAACATGCCTCAAAAATACTTAAAATTTGAAATTTGAAGTAAGAGGACATATGGCACAACAAGGACCATCAATCGTGCCGCTAAATGTATCTAGGCCATCCATGCATCTTCTCATCAACAGAGCGTTAGTGGGCCCTAGTTGCTGCCGTAATTTAGAGGATTGTCTAATCTATTATCGTTGTTCTGATGTGAAGCTGTTTTCTCGGTCGTTAGATCCGTTTACCCCATCCAATCCTACAGTTTCAAACTTGGCCCCATTTGTCCCATCTAGTCCTGCTTTTGTCCGTGATTATTGGCCTTTGGATCACACTTTTAAATGCCGAGATCAAGCCCCATTTGTACCTCCAGCAGCCATGCAACAACAAAAATGCCAAAATTAGGTGTTCCCAAGAAGGGAATCCCGCATGGAAAAAAGAAAGAAAAAATTGTTAAAAAATCTCAATTTGATCCATTAAAGTTAGAATGGATAGAGAAAAAATTATAAAAAATAATAATAAATAGTAGATTTTAGCCTCTATAAATACCAAGCTTTTTAGCCTGTGTAAATTAGCCCTCCGTAGTATAAAAAAAATACTGCTTAAATTTTAGTTTAGTTTTTAGATTTTAGTTTTTCTCTAAGTTTTTGTAAAATATTTTCTTATTTATGCTTTAAAAATTATGCTTAAAAATATTTCTAGTATTTTATTTTAAATATGTCTTTTTAATTTCTCTTTTTAGCCAATATGAGAGGAGAGAAATTCTGTAACACCCCAAAGTTAATTAAGTGTAATTAAAATGCTAAGTGGTGGGTTAGTGTGCCATAATGAGTGTTTTAGAACTTAATTTGATTATCCTGTGAAAATTAAGAAAAACTTATGTTATTTTACTTTTAATGATTTTTAATTATTCTAAATTGTTTTTAATTGTTAATTTAATTTTCAATGAAGCAATTTGATTTAAAAATAGTGTATTGTTGCACACAGTTTTGTACAACTGCTTTTTCTTTTTCCCTATTTATTTTCCCTCTCTCTCTCTCCTCTCATTTTCTCACGCTCATCTCTCTCTCCTCTCACTCTCACTCTCTCGGTTCTTCTCACTCTCTCTCATCCTCTCTCTAAAATTTTTAAACAAAATTCGTTTTCAAGCTTCGGGATTGTGGATTGAAGGCTCGAGAACGCGATTGAGCAACTGCAAACTCGATTCAAGCTTCGATTCAAGGATTCGTGCGTGGATCCACGGAGCTAACGTATGGCGGACCGGGATTACGGTGTGGGACACTGACACGGATATCGAGGTAGGACTTCTACCCCTTCTTTGAGAGTCAGTTTTAAATATTTTGGCCTCAAAGGGATTTTTACGAAAATGTTTTCAAATGATTTGTTGACAAGAATTTCTATTAACTGTTTTCTGAAACAATAGATTGAGGTGGATTTTATAATAAAACTCATAATGAATATAAATGACTATATCTGGTAAAGAAGAGATTTTATTAATCAAAAGATATATAAGTACATATATGTTTGAGGGCATGATGCCATATCAGAGATCGGGTCGTATAGTGAACGACCTTGGGGGCAAGTCCCGAAACCCAACTGGGCCACTACGGTGGTGAATTACATATGGTTTGCCCAAGAAAGGAAAATTGTATTCTTTCTGGTTGACCTATCTGAATTGTTTTGGTAAGATTATATTTTTATTAAATTCTCATTTAATTATTTATTTGTTTAATTGTTCTAGCTCGTTTTCTATATATTTATCTGTTTTACGAAATTTCTTTTAAAATTGAATAATTTCCAAATATAGTCCTACTAAGCCTTTCGCTCACAATTTTATTTGTTTTAAAATCTTACCCCTAGGTGGACATCAGCTTAGGATTGGAGAAGAGTCCGCTGACCGGACTTACTATTAGTAGAAGATTGGGTAGGTTAAGATACAATTCAAGGCATGTAAGATTTTTAACTTATTCTTTTATTTTGGACTGTGGTCGTATTGTAATATTGTCAGTACTATATGTGTGTGCACAATATATGGCCCAGTGGGACCCATACGCGTTCCACCCCATACTTATCTATTTTAATATTCTTCTTATTTGCTTAATTATTATGATGATTTATTTTATTTCCTTAATTTCTTCGATTCAAATGGTTTTAAAATTATCACTTTTTAATTATAAATTCAAAATTTAAACCCTGTTTTTAATAAATCTTTATTTAATTAACTTAATTAAACCACCACGTCATCTCCCGTACTCTGGGGCATGACAGAATGGTATCAAAGCTCAAGGTTATGAACCTTGGGAATTGTGCACACATAGGTACGACAATGGAATACCACTGACAGTCCAAATTTTATTTTCAGAAGTAAGAGAATGGCACCTAGACGTCGTTCGACAGCGGATGCCAAGTTCGAAAATGATGAGGGCATGATGAGGGCCATGTTTGCTGCATTCCGGCAAATGGCAGCAAGGGCAAGACCTGATGATTCTGAGGGTAGTCACCGGCATACATACTTTAAGGAATTTCGACGTGCGTCAGTACCGACCTTTGATGGAACTGGGGACCCGCAGGTGGCAGAATATTGGTTAGATTCGATCGTGAAGCACTTGGATACGCTTGGTGTGCCAGCGGAGTATCGCGTGGAATTCACAGCATATAAGTTTGAAGGTGGTGCTAATACCTGGTGGAAGCAAGTAAAGCGTTTGGAAAACAATGGCAATATTGATTGGGACAGATTCTAGGAGCTGTTCTATGACAGGTATTTTTCGCAGGGATACAGGGACCAAAAGACGGTAGAATTCTATAGGTTGCAGCAGGGCGACATGTCAGTTCGGGAGTATGAGGCGGAGTTTAATGAATTGGCGAGGTTTGCTCCCTCAGCAGTGGCATCGGAGCGTGAAAGGTGTATCAAATTTCAGGAAGGACTTAAGGCTCCTATTCGACGACAGATAGTTGCTTTACAGCTCAGGAACTTTGGAGAGCTTGTGTCATCAGCAATATCAGTGGAGAATGATTATGCACAGTATTATGAGAATCGAGCTCAGGCATCAAGAAGACCACAGAGGAGCGGCAAAAGGAGCGTCAGCAGTCGACCGACTCCGAGAAAGAGCAAGTAGGGTGGCGTGAACAATGGCAGCAGCAGTTCATTCAGCAGCGGGCGCAGCAACCCCTACAGCTTTCACTGTCATTATTGCCAGCAGCCAAGACACATCACGAGGAATTGCCCGATCAGGAGTGCTCGCTTAGGACTTCAAACCAGAGAAGGAGCTAGTCGTCAGCCTCAGCTTCAGACTCTACCTCAACCGCAGCAGTATCCTCAGCTTCCATTCCATCAGTTCTCTCCACAGCAACTATCACATCCAGCACAAGGACATCAGCAGCAGAGTTTTCAGCGTAATATCCCTCAGTATCGAGCGTCGATTACAGCTAGTGTGTAGTCGCCATCATCGCAACAGTATCGGCCAGTTAATCTAGGAACTAGTAATGTGGGCAGAGGTAAAGGAAAAGCTTTAGTGCAGATTCATACGATGACATCAGGGAGTTCAGATGCCCAGACCAATCATGTAGTTGTCGATGGTACGATCATGGTTTCTCAGTCTTTAGAACACGTGTTATTTGATACTAGTGCCACTCATTCTCTCATTTCGAGCACTTTTGTACATGCCTTGGGATTAGAAATAGAAGAGTTTGATGAACCCTTAGTCATAGCTTCACCCTTGGGGCGAGTGTGTGTGAATAGTGTTTGTAAAGCTTGTAAAATAAAGATCGGGGATGAGATTTTAAAAAGTGATTTGATTGTAATCCCCATGAGAACCTATGATGTAATCTTAGGGATGGATTGGTTGTCCAGATACAGTGTAGTAGTGGACTGCCAACTCAGGAAAGTGACCCTAGTGTCTGATAGGGGGACGGTAATCACCTACCAGGGTGGTGGTGATCGACTAATGAGTGAGCATCGTGTTAGGGTATGTCTCAGAGGGCGGAGGAACGCGGTTTGTTACGCTATCTTCATGGATTTGGAAGAAGAGCCCAGTGTTTCGAAAAGACGTGCAGTAATTCCAGTAATAGATGAGTTTGAAGATGTCTTCCCCGACGAGCTATCAGGATTACCACCGCACCGGGAGATCGAGTTTGGTATCGAATTATTTCCGGGAACAGCATCGATTTCTATAGCACCTTACCGGATGGCGCCAGCAGAAATGAAAGAACTCAGGAAGCAACTTCAGAAGCTTGCTGATAAGTGGTATATCTGGAACAGTACATCACCGTGGGGAGCACTGGTCTTGTTCACCAAGAAGCATGATGAAACTCTTAGGTTGTGCATAGATTACCGGCTGTTGAATTGAGTCACAGTGAAGAACAAGTATCCATTGCCGAGGATCGATGAGTTGTTTGACCAGTTGGGAGGTTCGCGGTACTTCTCAAAGATAGACTTGAGGTCAGGATATCATCAGCTCAGGATTAAGGAAGAGGATATTCCTAAGATAGCATTCAGGACCCGGTATGGACATTTTGAGTTTTTGGTAATGTCATTTGGATTGACGAACGCTCCAGCAACTTTCATGGACTTGATGAACAGGATATTCAAGCCTTATTTGGATCAGTTTGTGATCGTGTTCATTGATGACATCTTGATTTATTCTAAGACTCGGGAGGAGCATGAGCAGCATCTCAGGATCGTGCTTCAGACTCTCCAAGAACATCAGTTGTACGCCAAGAAAGAAAAGTGCGAGTTCTGGTTGACAGAGGTCAAATTCTTGGGTCATGTCATTTCTGAGCAGGGTGTCTCAGTAGATCCGTCAAAGATAGAAGCCCTTGTGGATTGGGAACGACCGAGGAATGTGGTAGAAATCTGTAGCTTTTTGGGACTTGCAGGATATTATAGGAAATTCGTGAAAGACTTCTCGAAGATAGCAGCGCCGTTGACAAGATTGATAAGGAAAAATGTCAGGTTCGAGTGGAATGAAGAATGCGAGTTCGCCTTTCAAGAATTGAAGAATCGATTGACTTTAGCACCAGTGTTGATCATTCCTAGCAGTGACGAGCCGTACGAGGTTTATACGGATGCTTCAGGACGTGGACTTGGATGTGTGTTGATGCAACAGGGACGCATGGTAGCGTATGGATCGAGACAGTTACGACCTCACGAGCGAAATTATCCTACTCATGATTTGGAGCTCGCAGCGGTGATTCATGTGTTGAAGATTTGGAGATGTTATTTATTCGGGGCAACATTTTAGGTTTTCTCTGATCACAAGAGTTTAAAGTATCTGTTCACTCAAAGGGATTTGAATTTGAGGTAGC
>CAMOHE010056394.1:0-42613 GCA_946598075.1 Artocarpus hirsutus | reverse complement strand
AATCATCAAAAGTAATTAACACAAGGTTTTCACAAAGTAATCAAATTAAGTTTAAAACACTCATCATGGCACACTAATTCACCATTTAATATTCTAATTACATTTAATTAACTTCGGGGTGTTACATAAACATTCTTACTTTTTCAACATTTTCTTATTCCAACATTCCTTTTCAAAATAACTTATAATATGCATAGCGAAAACATTCAGTAACGAACTCCATACCCAATCTGCACCCATCATCCGTCCGCCAGCTCATCGTTACAATTTATTCTGACCTTCTCGTCGGAATACCTACAGCATGAAAAACTTAATGAGCTAACGCCAGTAAGTCCCATAAATCCCACATGGACAATCAATTGAATACATGATTCAATTATGCTTTCTTATGAACTTTTCTTATCTTCATCATTTCTTATCTTTCATTAGAGCCCAAGTGTTCGTACTATTGCGCAATATCATTTAGGTCTACGTAACACCGTGACTATATTTTATCCTTTAAACTCCCCTTACTTTGGGAAGCGGTACGATATTTTTCTTAACTTTTGGTGACATATTTACCAATTCATTTAATTTGGTTGTCATACCAGGCATGAAATGATAATCACTGTTATCCATGATATATGAGTTCGTATGCATAGCCGAGTACACACAAGTACCTAATTCGTATACGTACACGCATTCATTATTGTATACACTGATACACAATATCTTATACATAACAATACATAACATGTTATATACTTAGGTATTCTAATCGTATGCACACAGGCATCGATTCTATACCTCTTAGACATTCATTTCATATCATCATACAAGTTTGCATTGTAATATATACCCTAATATACATATTCACTCATTCTACACCTACCATTTCATACTGTAGGTGGGAAGGGTATTTACTTGCTTTTGTGCACTGCAAAATCAACTTTGATCTTCGGTCTCCTAGACTCCTAGGATCCTGTTGGCCAATTACAAAATTATTAGCCAATTCCAATACGATTTGTTACTTAATTGTTCGAGTTGTATAACTGTACACAACCCCACAAACATTGATTTTCTTATTTCTTTCTAATTCTACCCTATCGTTACTTACGAAGGGCAAAAATCTTTCTAATCACTTTCTTTTCCTATCTATGACCTTATTAGAGCTACTCGGGTTATTTAGGTAAAAATAACGATTTTGCCCTCCGTGCCTTATTGACCGTTCTGAGCTCAATTCCGTTCTTTTAACAGAAACGGCCACACATTAACTTCAAAATAATGTCCTAGTGGTTCAAAACCCTTTATTTCACACTTAAGCCCTTTTTTCATAAAACTTTACGGTTTAGCCCCTAAACCAAAAATTGTGACAATTTTACCTCCAGGGCTAAAATTTTCTCTTTACATCAAAAATTCCTATTTTTTTATAAGAAACATTTTTTCTTGAAGTATCATACCTCAAATCATTTTGAAAAATGACATTTTTGCCATTATATCATTTTTTTCACTTTTAATATATTCTTGAAAATTCAAAAACTCACAAACAGTTGAGTTTTTCGACGAACCATCCATGAAGCCTAATAGTTTCGTTGAGATCTACAACTTTTGTGTTTTAACTTTTCTCAAAATCTCACTGTACAGGGGTGTTTTTGGCTATTTTTCATTTCTGTCGAGAAATAAAATTTTCTTTCAATTTAGTCCCTTGGACGTTTTTGTCAAATTCCTTTTCAAAATTTTAAATCTACCCCTGTAGAGTCTATTCCATGCCTAACTCAGGTCATTTTTGTGCTCAAACCTCATTTTTACACAATTTAACAATAAAATTGCAAAAATACATTTTATGCAAAAATTGCCACATCATAACTCGAAATTTCACCATCTAAACAAGTCATTCATCACATTTACATGTAATTCCAACAAATATAAGCTCAAAAGCTCATATGGGTTTGAGAGAATAAAAATCAAACAAAAATTCAAAACTTTAAATATCAAAACTTACCAAAATAACCTCTTTTTGATTTCTAGCTTTGAAATTTCTTTTGATATGCCCCTAAGCCTCCTTTTCATGCAAAAATAACATGGGTTAACATCCTTTCTTCAACCCATGAGAAATCCTTTAAAAACTCATCAAAAAGTTTAGAATTTCACCTTTAATCTTGTAAAATCCTTGGGGCTTGCTTCTAAAATTGTTTTGGGGTTATTTTTGCAAAGTTTGGGGTTGAGAAAAATTTCTTGAAGCTCTCATCTATGGCTACCGTGACTTGATGGAGAAGGAAGAGTGAAAATTTGTGATAAACAAGCTTTAAATGCTCACTTATCCACTTGGTGACTCAAAGTCACCCACTTGATTACCGCCTAGGTGTCCTCTTGCTATTGGGCCACATTTCAAGGCTTGGTGGCCCAATCAAATTCAATTTGGTGTCCACTTTGTGGGGCCCAAAATTTACACAGTGTAATTTTTCATCACATAGTATTTTTCTTATACTACTGTTGTCAAATCGGTGTACTTTCTATACTTAGACTGTATAAAAATATTTAGCTTACTTTTTGTTCAATTTCGGAGGCCAATCATAACATTTTTCGTATCTACGTTTACACTTAGCAGTATTCTTATATTGCTCTGGCCTCCTTTCTATCCCAGGTTAGGGTTCGGATAACCTCTGTGTCCTAATTGTATTCTAGTCATTCATTCGTTTATACCACAATTTTACAATTAATTGTGATATAAAATTCATTTTATGGGTATTATTTACAAATTTCTAAGTAATTCAACTCATGAAATCTGTATTTTTCTATACCCAACATTTCATCACATTTGCCATAAAATATGCAATCAATGCCGTTTATTCATACTTTATCATAATTTGTACAAAAATTACAACTTTTACAAAAATCACATTTTTAAAAGTAAATTTATTAATTAAACCCAATTAAATATTTGGTTTTATTAATGAAATTTTCTCGATCATTACATTAGGTCTCTCTACAGGTTGTCACAATTTGGCATGATCTGGTCGATTAGGGCCATCGCGATCTGGGCAATGGGGCTTGTCGATTCCGTTGGCATGATTTGGGTAGTTGAGGCTTGTTGATTCCGTCAACGTGATCTAGACGGTTGGGTTTGTCGAGTGTCATCGCAACGGAGAAGCTCGACCTTAGTACCCAAGCAACGATTTGGGGCAGTCATTATGGTGGTTGTGTCCATTGTGGGTCTTTCCTTTCACCTTGGAACTCGGTTGGCAAGAAATTGAGACCCACCTTCGACAGCTCTTACGAAAGAAATGGGCTTGGGTCACGATTGTTGCGAAGGATATAGACTTTTGTTGTAGAGATAAGGGATTGCAGTTGCGGGTGGTCGGAGAGATTGCCGGTGGGGGTGGTCGAAGGGATTGTCGATTAGGGGTGCTTGGAAGGTGGCTGCTTATTTTCTTTAATTTGTTCTTATTTTTGTTTTAGTTATACGTTTTTTAATTTTAATGTTATTTTATTCTTAATTATGTATGGAAGAGTGAATGATTATTTAGTGAAGTTTAGTTTTTTTAAACCGTTGATCATTGGATTAAATCCAACGGCTAAAAAAAAGATGTTACGGTAAGACCCTCATTTCCTATTGTTCTTTCTCTTTTTTATTTAAAAATTTTGCTCGTCTTTCATAATTATTATTTCGTTTCCCTACTGCAACGCCTTCGATGCCATCCTCAAGAACTTCCAGACCAAAGGAATCCAAGAGTAGGGATAATTTACAGACCAAAGAAATATCTTTTGGAAGGCCTTCAACCCCATTATTGCTTTTGTGTTACCTTCATATTTAATGGGACTAAAAATTTTGTCAATTCCATTGTCGAGTATTTATTTAGGAGCAAAACAAAAAAATTGTTTGAGAAAGAAAGAGAACTGATAGATGTGGGGAAGGCAGAGAAAGAAAGAAAAAATGAAAACGTTTGAGAAAGAAAGAAACGGCGAGATGGTTAGGAGCCAGGAAAAAAAAAGAACGAACAAGAGCGAAAGCCACATTGGAAGCAAGAGAAAATTATTTTTAAAAAAAAAAGAGAGAAAGTACGAACACATGTTCGATACAAAATGTGTTTAAAAAAAAAATGACTTTTTTTTAATCTAAAACATAAAAACTATTTAAATAAGAGAATCAATGAGAATACAATTTTGCTCTAAGCAGAGAATGAGTTTTTAACCATTATTTTTTTTTTAATAATTTGATATGCGATTAACAACAATTTTACATCATATGTTATAATTTTTAACGTAGATAATTGTCAATTAATTTATTAAAATTTTAATTTAATAGTTAAACATTTTATTTTATCGTAGAATAAAATTGTATTTTTTGACCATAAAATTTCCCTTTAAATAAACGTCGGAGAGCACACCCTTCAAAGGAGTAGACAATTTTTCTTTTTTTAAGTACGGCCTTGCAGGGGCGCAACAAACTCGAAAGTCAAAACTACATGGAATTCAACATCATCACAATTTCAAATTACAAAGCTACCATTCAATGTTTTCATTTTCTTTTTGTTTTACGGGTCAAAGCAATAACACAAAAATCTAAAGGCGTCTTTGGCCCTTTTGTTCATCACTAGTAGTTGAATGGTAAGGACATCATTGATTAAAGTTATTTTTATTATAGTATATAAAAATTTTATATTATAATAATTTATTATTATTATTATTATTATATTTTATAAAAATTTTATATTATTTATAATTATAAAAATAATTCAAACCACAGCCTACCACCTACCAAACACCGGAAAGGACAAATGCAGGTTGCGACCATTGATTGAAAATTTTACTAGTGGATAACTGAGGACGGACAACCTACGTATTTTTTGCGTAGACTCACATCTTTAAGCAATTTATAAAAAAATCAAAAATGAACTTTGACAAAAGTAATAAATATTTAATAAATACTGAGCAATGGTAAAATTCGGTGAATTCTTGATGGTCTGGAACAAACAAGACTCAATTTTAGAATCGGTAATCATCCAACTACAATCAGTGGGCCGTAGAACCTCTTGCTCTTCATGATCAATATATATGTATATAGATATATATACACACAAATATATCTCTGATAAGGTCTTTTTCCAAATAAATTAGTTATAAGTATCATCACATACAGATATTTGATGTCTACTTTGTTGTTTCAAGTTGTTTGTTCTTCATCCTCGGGACACTTTTTGGATAAGAAATTCATAAGTAATGCCCAAGTTAGAGATTAACCCATGAATCGAATGTTTTAAGATTAAATAAGCGTTTGTTTTTAGTTACTTGTTTTAAGCTTAAAAAGTCGTGATGAAAACTTGAAACTGACCTACTTAAACAACATTCATGCATTCCATGGGGTAAGTTCGGCCATCTCTCATATCTCCACTTACAACCATCGATTAAACATTAAACAACTGATCATTAGGCAGTTCACACTAGACCCCTGATCCACCGACCCTTGATTTGCACTACATGAAACAACTGATCATTACTGATCAGTAGGCAGTTCACACTAGACCCCTGATCCACCGACCCTTGATTTGCACTTTTTGCACGTGAAAGAGCCTCTTTCGTTCAAATTTTTACCCATGAGTTTGAGTGCAAGCACATTTAAATTCCACCGAGTCACCGTGCCTTAACAACGTGGGACTCTTTCTCTTAACAGCCTTTTCAACAAAATTTTATTTCAATGGGCATACTTTAATCATCAATGTCTCATTCATCCATTAACCATTTTGAGGGTGTGAATTTATGATTTTGATCTCTTCGCAACAGACAACACAAAATTTCTATGATCAGTCATATATATGAAGTGGGTCCTATTTTATTTTGGTCCTTAAAATGGTTCTTTACAATGTTTATCAAACCATTTTCCAACAGAAAAAACAGAGACGAAGGGGCTGTGGTTTGTTTCAACTCTAAAACTTCACAAATCACTGCCACGAGAAGGACTTTATCACTGATGGGAGCAAGTAAAGTTCAGCGAGATAGGAAATCATCAACACATTTGATTAAAACAAGTGGGGGCACGTTTGGGACTCTTTTGATGAAGACGATGGAATCAGAATTTGAGATACAAGCTTGCACCTTCTCTCTTCTTTTATATACAATAAGAATTAGGAGGAGGGAGATATCAAATTTTTAAAATATTTTGAAGTAAATATTAAGTTTTAAAACTTTTTAAATTGAATAATAAATTTATGATGTAATAATTTATCTACTATGTAAACAAAAATTATTCACCGTAAGAAGTAGATAAATTATTTACACTTTGATTTATTATGTGTAAATAAAAATTGTGTACAATTATTTACACCATTAAATTATTATTTATTATAAATTTTAACAAAACCTACTATTTGTTAGTTCTATAAAATAACATTTACTACCATTTCCCCTACAATTATAAGCATCTGGGTTCCTTATTTTTGGGATTGTCTTTTTTCATAAGCAGCGGCTTGCTTGTTACTTCTGCCTACAATAGTGTCACAATGTCACCTATCCTTCAAAATTAAAGTATTAGATTTACATTTCATTTGATAAGTGTAGTTTAAACCATTATCTTAATTATAAATAGTGTAAAATTTTTATATGGTACAATAAAAAAATTGTTGCAGTATAAACTCTCACATGCTACAGTAAAGACAATTTTAATTGTAGTTTTTACCATCTTGTCAAACATCTTATAAAATGACACTCATACCCCTGCATTCTTTTCTATTTCATTTTGCCACGGTTCTCAGGTGTACCGCACTCAGATAGGAACTTCATTTCCTGTGACGCGTGGCTGCAAAGCTAATTTGAATAATTCTTAACCCAAAAAATTTGCTGTCAGCTAGTGCGTACTGGTGACGTATTGACGAAGCGGCCGTAAGATTTTTTATCAAATGTTTATAGAAGTATCTTTCGTTTAAAAAAAAACAGAGAGAGAGAGAGAGACAGACGGAAAGCCCTGCGTGCCCTCCTGGTGCACTATCATCAAAGATAAAAATATAGACATGGACGAAAATGTTGACCACAAAAATATTAACAAAAAAAATATCAATATTAATAAAAATTGATATAAAATATAAAAAATTATTTTAAACTAATTTATTTTTAAATAAAACTTTAAGAATCTTTTTAATTATAAAAAATACATGATTTACATAAATTTTTTAACCAAATTATTAAGTATGTAACGAATATGAATGATAAAAAGTTATCATAATATGATTAATGATAAAAATATAATCTTAAATTGAGTAAATTAATTGATAGCCAACTAATAAAAGTACTTTACATCTATGGCTATACAAGATAAGAAAATATCAATACTAAAAAAAGCTTTTAGGAGGTTCAAAAGTATTTAAAATACCTTCTTGATTCAAACAATATTAATACCAAAACATAAAATTAGAATAGTTTCTTGTATAATTTTGAGTATGCCATGCATATGTCTCTCGATCTCTACCCACCACCTCTCTTTGTATAGCAAATTATGAGTTAATCCAATTAAACTAGCTTTGAACTTCATCTTAAAACTGTATGCATAGTTAAAGATTTCATATCTATAATATTCATTATAAGAATAACTTTTGTTGTAATGGCTAGTAACTCTAAGATTAGAATTAATATTTTAAATCATATGTCCCATTGGATTTATAGCGTTGAAAGTAAATTAGTAAAAGACTATATTTAAAAAGTAAATAAAAATAACTTGAATTTTATATTTCAATGGAACTTAAAAAATTGAATACAAAGTTTGGGTTGTTTTGTCTATTTTTTTCGGATATTTCTGTGGAAATTTTCGTAAAATTTTAAATATTTTGTCATTTTATGATATTGTTTTCACAAAAAATTGATATTTCAATCAAAATATCAATATCTCCGAAAATTTTCAAAAAAATTTTTGAATATTTTACAAAAAAAAAAAAAAAAAAAAAAAAGATACGGCACTTATGTTCCTATGCCAATAGTTCAAAAATACAAAAATGTTGGTAGAAATAAGAACGGAAATATCAAAGTTTGAATACTTAGACTATCGCTAGTGCTTGATGGAAGGGTTGTTAGTGAAAGTTTGATGACGTGTAAGGCCACAAGGCCAACAACATTGTGATGAGCAGATACAGAGATGTACCAAATCTAAGCCAAGATTTGGGAGAAAAAAGCTGTAGAAAAACTTGTTGATAAATGGTTGCTTTTTTTTTTTTTTTTTTTCTAGAATAATAAAATAAAAAAAGCTCGTTCTTCAACTCTTCAATGTCGCAAATGTTATTTTTTATTTTTCATGTCCTTAATAGAAACTTCACTGCCAACAAGGAAAACAATCAAATGTTTTCCCGGGACCATCCAAGACCTAGCATATTCAAACAAGAACAATTTGAAGCCTCAACAGCCTACAAGAACATCTTGAAAAAGCCCACAAGAACAGTGGCATTTACATTACATCTGAGAGGGGACATCCAACCACGGTCTCGGCCATTAAGTAACTCCTTCCAGAAAAAAAAGATGACCAAATCTGAGATCTGAAACCAAAAATCAAATGTGGGTTGCAAGAAAGGAGAACGGAATTGGGGAGACATTGTTGTCGGCGATTGGGGGCTCGACACCGTCGAAGAATAGGAAGAAGAAGAAGAAGGAAGAGGAGGAGGAAAGAGGGCAGTTTTGGCTCTTCATTTTCATTGCTTCAAGATGAGCGGAGTTAATCTTATATGGCCAAAACCACTTTATGTTTCATAAAACCTGTAATTTATCCACCGTTGGATCTTGTCCGAATGGTCCGAATGAACGCATTATTAGTAGTGCACGAAAAGGGGACACTATTGTAGATTTTCCCAAAAAACGTATAATAACCAATTCTTAAATATAACAACATTCCGGGCGTCTGCGGTGGTGCTCACCTCAAACGCACTATTTAGTAGGTGTTTGAAAGAGTGGTGGGAATCAGTGATGGGAATCACTTTTATTGTAGTATATGAAAACTTTTTACTATAGTAAATTTTTTTATTGTTACTGTAACATGTGAAAACTTTTTACTGTTTATAACTGAGATTGTGGTGGGAACCACAATTGCCAAACGGGCCTATATTACATCATCCAAAGGTCGATTGCTTGTGCAGCTTCAAATGGACGGTCAGATGTTATTTGTAGTGTAGAAACAGAAGTAGCAAGTTGTCCTTGTGGATTTATTAAAAAAAAGAAAATCGCTTCCGCAGGTTTTTTGCGTAATTTACTTTGATATACTTTTTAATTCGTTTTTATTTGGCTAATTGAGATCTTCCGCGAAAGAGGGAAAGGGGTGAAAGGCTAATGGGCCGTTTAGTACCTGATTTAAAACCATTTAAAGCTGTTTGAATTAGTGTTTAGTAAAGTAATAACTAAGACCTACAGATGGTTTAAAAATGGTCTAAATCTTCAAAATTTAAATTTTACCCTCTCAAGTTCTTACAGTTTGAACTATTTTTAACTGTGAAAACCATTCTTATTCTTAGTTTTTTATCATAAACTATAGTTTTTCAAATACCAGTTATCGTTTTAAATTTGATATAATGTTTTATTCTCGTTTTAAACCTTTACATTCGAAACGCAAGTTCAAAACTACCATTTAAATCATATAATTTAAAACCCACGTCTCAATTCATAAAGCTTTAAACCACAACATTTTGAATCTGAGCACCAAACGAACTATAAAGCATTCAAAGTACAGAAGGCAATATATTGAGATCTTCTGGGTGGATTGAGGAGGTTTTCATCATTTTTTTAATTTCCAAATACTGATGTAATCGAAATTAAAATGATCAGAACTTTGTATCGAATTTCATGATAGGTAGTTTAGAATTAGTCTATTTATTATTCTTGACGATCTTTCTAAAATTGAACAATTGAAAAGTTGGTTCCCTTAGCACTAGGTAAGGAGTTACCGCCGTCATCTTTTGTGGTGAAAGAAGAAATTCCCGTCAGGTAGACGATGTTATGGAGAAGATTTATGCGCTCAAGGTTCATTAAGGGGCAGAGGAGCTTATGGTGAATATTTCCATTATGCTGGACAAAGATGGATCTAATGCCTTCAAAAAGCCAAGATCTGGTGAAGGACCTTGGGTTAAACATTTCAAATTTCTCTTCTTATTAAAATAAGATAAGAAATGGCAATGTCTATTTTAACTAACCATGTATCCTCTATATCGTCAATGGTTCAATTTTATCATTGTGGCTTAAAAGTGGGCACCATCAATAGTGTGTCATGACTTGGCAATACCACATCTTCTCTCATAATTTATAATAATAATGCAAAATCAAAATATTAAACTTATGGTGGTACAATTGTAAAATATTATTAAATAAAATTTTATTATTAACCTTCAAAAATTGTATAGTTTTATTGTTACAGATATAGAATTTCAATTTTTATCCTATTTTTTTAATTTGTGCCCCCATTAAATTTTAGTCATGCGTCGGTTACTCATGTCTGGGGTAATATGTTCTATCCCACATTAAAGATTTAATTAACATGCTATTGTTTTTCTACTTTATTGAGTACTAGAGATCTTTTTTGATTGTTAATACGTAGTGTTTAAAAAAAAATAGAAGTGGATAAAGTAGGAAGAAAGTATTTATATGGATCAGTTTTTATTTCATAAGGATTATGATATAATTAAGTATGGAAACTTTTGAATAAAATTATTTCAATACGAGTAATTGGGGAAAAGTATTTGAAGAAACACATCAAAAAGGAATCATCATGTAGAGATGTATTAGGTAACAAACCAAATTTTTTGTTGTGAGCCATGAAATCTAGTTTTAATATTTGATATAAAATTTTGGAATTTATTTTATAATTCCACAAATTATCTAATCATAAACTTCATAAATTTCAAAGGTTTTTGAACTTCAACTGATTTTTAATATTATTCTCATAATGCTTAATAGTATTTTATACAACTAAATTCACTCTAATCATAAAATCGTGGAATTTTTATGAATTTTGACATAACATAAGTATTCGGGTCTTTTAAGAAACACCCTTGGCTTGACTACTTAATTTTTACAAATCTTTATATATAAAAAAGTCTTCTTGTTCTCCACTGTAATCGATGATATTTAACTAGTCTCATTAAAACTCATTGTTTGGAATTTTCTTTTATGAAATTTACTATTCAAAAAAATTTTAATTGTCCTTATCCATAATTAAAAGAAATAGAGTGACAATATTGTATTGATAATTATAATTATATATTATTAATGCTTTACACATTACGTGCACTATACATATAATATGTAGAAGTGCTCAAAGCATCAAACATTACCATTACGTTAGTGTCCCATATTCAGTTAAATGCTTATAGCACTCCATTATTTTTACTACTCTTTGGCGTTTCTGTGTGATGGACATAGACTGTATTCAGGAATATATGCGCAGGTTTAGGTCCCTAAGCCTCTTGATCATTTTTTGAGTTTTACACTATCACTTGAGTTCATAGAAGGCTTGGAAGCTCTCAAACCGGAGGAAGGCAGTAGCAGCTCAATTTCAGACTGCATAGGGAGCAACAGCAAAGGGGGGAGGTAGGCAGTCGATCATGTTTCTGCATATTACGGTCTTTATGGTTATGGTTTCTTGCATATTAGATTGTTATTAAGTCTAACAGTCATCAGAGTGATGTTTTTACCTCTATCTTGCGATTGATAATCTATAAAAAAAGTATTGCTGTTATTTACATAAGATTTTTTTTTTTAATTTTAGGTATATAGATTTTAGACTTTTTGATGGAAACTAGTATAAGAAATCATTAGGAAATTCAATTTCTAAGTTTTCTGTAATTTGAAAGTTAAAAATGGTGTCCACAACATTAAGAACAAACCGGGTCTACAACTAGGTCAAAACTAGGTCAAATAGACCTGTTCGAAGGTTGAAGGAGACCCTCTTCAAGCAAAATGATGTGTCTTTTTGTTGATATTCACTTAGCCAATGAGAAAAATGACATGTCGTTTTACTGAAGGTCCCCTTGCAAAACGACGTCATTTAGGTTAATTCTTGCTCAACTAGTAAGCAAAACGATGTCTTTTTGCACAAGCCCTCTGCAAAACAACATGTCGTTTGTGGCATTGAGAATTCATTTTTGTTAGAGGAAATTACACGCTGTTTGTTTTGGGCAAAATTTAAAAAAAAATCCAAAATTTTAAAAAATTTATGGGTATTTTTCCATATTTAATAATTGAATATTTTTAGGAAAATTTTGCATAAAATTTATAGATTTAATATTTGTAGACAGTGGATCTACAATCAAATATTAAAAAATGTTAATTTTTATCATTTATATTTTGTTCAAGGAATTTGGGCCTCAAATCACCGTTAATTGAACCTCTTAGTTCTTAAGTAAATGTAGAAGATCAAATTGCAATGGACATAATAAGATAATGCTGTAAAAATAAAAATATCACACGTAGAATTTATAGTTGTTCACTCTATTAAATAAGCTATGTCCACTGTACTTCAATATAATACGATTTCTAGGTACAGATTACAAGAAAGCATAAAGAAAAAATGAGAATTCAATTTTGCAATGTTTTTGTATGCTTTTCTCTATATCTTTCACAACAAAGAAGCTATCCCTTTATATAGAGTAGGGATGAGCCACCACCTCCAACCGTCTGATGTAGTGTAGTAATGCGTTGTGGGTAACCGTAATAGTGGGATACGTGGTGACCTACAATATGCTGCAAGAATCGTGCTTTCCCCACGTTTCGGTTCATGATCAGATGTGTAGCCACCTACCAGTTCATGTTGATAACTATCAACTTGTGGCGATCGATCCGATCGGACACTTAGAGGAGTCTAATTTACCTTCAACAATCAATGCAATATGGATACAGGCAAGGTCAAGCCAATTGAATGAAATGAATTTGATTCGCATTTCTCACATCGATTAACTCAATACGATCTATTTGACCCATTTTACCACTATGGGCCGTCCGGGCCTGTGGACAATTTGGGCCTGACTAAATTATACACTAACAGTTAGCTCCCCACTCTTTAGTTTCCTTAGTCGATGTAATTGACTATAAGAGTGATCAGAGGTTAGACTCTAGTTCAATGGCAGGTCACCTTAATTGAGATTTCACGTCCGTACTCGAATCATTACCATTCCTTAGGAAAATGCGATACTCAACTACCTGTAACACGTGTCACAATATGATTGGAAGGCTCCAAAATATCTTTGCAACACTGACATATGCATCTAATTTGAAAGGACACTGCCTCAGTTTGAGTAAGAATTCGAAAAGACGGGAAACCCTAGCCTTTAGATCAAACGGCTTTGAATTGATCTCAACCATCGATCAGACTCCTTCGGGTAGTATATAACATACATTTTCTCTCTTCTCTTCATTTTGCTTCTTCCACTCCGAACTCAAGGCAATTTTCTTTCATTTTCTCAAATTCTTCCAACGATTTCCAAGCAAGATTTCTCCCTTTTCTTTTGATTTTCTTGTAATTTTCTTTCCATAACCTGATTTCTCTTTCAATTTTGAGCTTTTTGATACCATTTCCATAGCATTTTCTAAGAAAATTTGAGACTCCCTAGCCTATTTGGCTATTGCGAGTTTAGAACTTTACAAACTGCTGAGATTCTTCAGATTCAAGGATCCTCTAGACCTTAGATCTTCAAAGCCCTAGGTCTCCTTTGAAAAACTTGTTTTTGTAAAAATGTCAAAAACAATCTCCATTGACTAGAGCACAAGGAACCCTTGGTCGAGCAACGATGAAATGATTCATCAATAGTCCATAATCGAATCAAGTTCTAGAGTTAGTGGCACCGGGACCAGCCAAGAGGCAACAAACCTAGGGGAAGAGTGAAACCATCCAAGGGGTCCTTCAAAAAGAGTCGATCAAATCGGATCGCTTGAAAAAAGGAAGTATATTTCTCTCACTAAAGGAGTATCTTTTTTTACGAAGAATCCAGAGTCTGTCTTGACTGAGGGGGATTTCCTAACGATGAGGTCAAAGTACAGAATCTCATCCTTAGTTGAAATGCATTTACCTTATCTAGAGGAATGAGCAGATACACAAAACGACAACTAGTTTTGTGTATACATCAAGTGGTTTGAGCTTGGCTTCGATTGCCAATTCTAGAGTTTATGATAGAGATCGTCAACCACTTCGATATCTCTATGACTCAACTCATGCTGAATGGAGTTTGACTACTTATCACTCTTATGGTACTGATAGAGGAGGCCAGCATCGACTTTGACATATACGACTTTCTCCGATGCTACTATTTGAAGCAAAACTACAAAAGTATGTGTCACTTCTATTTCGTATACCGGCAGTCAAAGCAACTCATCACAGAATTCGTTAATGCGAATAGACATTGGGAAGAAAGATACTTCTTCATGTCGATAAACTGCAATTCTTTTGAACTTACTACTCGATTTTCCTTTTTGTTTGCTTTTGGTCACATTGGTAAGCATCAATACTTACGTTTTTTTCAAGCAGTAATTCTAACAAATCTTAAACGTTGTCATTCTTTGCAAATTACGAGTTGAATCATCTAGCTTCAATCAACAAGAGGTTCCTAATGAGGTTAGACACACTGCTCACTTTAAAGGGACGGACTTGGGCTGAAATCTCACAACCAATCGACTCGAGAAGTCGTCAATTTGGAAGTGCTTTAAAGAAATCCCAATACGTATTCCTATTAGATTTCTAAAACGAGTAGATTGGGTTTTTGTATTCAAATATATTACTCCTCTATTTGACGAAAACATTCTTCTTGCAGAAGTCACATTATCAGCTATGAGGGTAACATTACCTTCAGTTAGTGAGATGAGGAGGAAGAAAGCTGCGGATGAAGTAGCAAAGAAAAAGAAGACCAACACTAGCGAGCCTTCGGTTCAAAAAGAGGCAGCCCTTCCAATCAATTCATCCAATCTTCCTCCACCTTCTCCTTTTGACATACAGCCCCTAGTGCTGAAGAAAAGGAAAGGGACTGAGCCTTCTACTTTAGCCAAAGATGTCGAAGCAAGGGTTCCCGAGAAAACCCTTGATGTCCTAGAGGACATCAACATCACCCAAGACAAGGAGGCGGTGACAAGAGTAGCTATAAATTTTTACTTTAACAAGGACGAAGAACTTCTAGGTGGGAAGCCATTTTCTTGGCTATATAATGAATCAACTGCGGCTATAAGATAGATAAGTCATAAAATCATTTTCATATGGCATGAGTTTGTTTAAATCAATTCATACTGAACTTTTCTGTCATACATGCCCGTCTACTCCACGATATCTTTACAAATAGAGCTGCTCACAAGTATGAGCAGGAGCTTATGAAAAATAAGGAGCTTGGAGAATAGCTTAGAAAGATCAAGCTTGAGAGGGATGACAAAAAAAAGAAACTAAATGATGCCGTTGGAGCGTTGGCGAAGTTGAATGAGAAAGTTCTCATCCTCAAAAGTACCCTTTGTCTAATCAAGGATAAGGTCAAAATTTTGAAGAAAACAGTAGAAGCCAAAGACAAGGACATCGAGGAAATCAAGGAGTAGCTGCTCAAGATCCACGGCACTTCTTTCGTCAAAGCACGACTTGAAGCTCTAATGGAGTTTAAGTCAAGCAAACTCAGCACCGAAGCAATCGATGAGGAGATCAAGGAACTTATAGAGTTGTTACCCACAGACGATTCAAATCTTTAGGTCATCAATGAAAGCGAGTTGGTCCATGAGGATGTGACAACTGAGCCTGCTACTCGAGACTCTAGAGTCGATGCGTTGTCATTAGGCGAGCAAATTGTCAAGCCTATTGAGGGCAAAAAGATTCATATCGCGAGAGGAGGAGATTCTTGAGAAAATTTTATTTGTGTTCTTGTTTTGCCATCGTTGAACAATTTGTATCGAACAAATTTTATTGTTTTGAATATAGAATAGAAATTCAACCAAGTACAAATTCAACTATGGATTACTCATACTCTTAGTATATACTTCTTCACACGCTTGACAAAATTTAACAACACATTTAAACCGTCATGAAAATCACTAAATTAGAAGCCAAGAGAATATCGAAACGTGCATATAGTTACTAATTGAGTTGAAAACGTCCATCGTAAATCAAATCGAACCATTATAATGGCATGGATTGAACTCTTAGCGATTTGGTCATCCAAATTTGCTACCAAGCCATGAAGATGGCATTTCAAGATCAAATTCGTAACGGGTTGATCAGCTTAAAGGGCTGAGCCTAGATGGCTACATAACTCAAGGCGAATTGATCGAGTCCAAAGTAGGGACTAAACCTTGATGATTGTGTTTCGAGGTCGAACTTAGGGAATTGAACGAGTCCAGTGTTGCACCAACCCATGAAGATGGTGATATAGGATCAAACTTGAAAGCGAGTTGATCAAATTCACATTTGTACTATGCCATGTAGAATGAGATCAAAATCTGACGAGTTGATCGAATTGAGCCATAAAGATGGCGATATAAGATCGAACTCGAAAACGAGTTAGTCAAATCCATGGTTGATAGTGAGATGTGATAATGGCATGGGAATGTCATCAGCTTGAGTTGTTTGAGCCCAATTTGGCCATGATGACACAATAGTAGCTTCAAAATTGAATCAAATTGATCGAGTCCCTATCAATTTGATCAAGTCTAAACTAGAGCCATGAAGATAGTGTTGCATGAGTCAATTCGGATCGAGTTGATTGAGTCGAAAGTAAAGCCATGAAGATGTCGTTGCAAGATTGTGTTTGGATCGAGCTGGTCGAATCTGAAGTTAAGCCATGAAGATGACATTACAAAATTGCATTCGGATCGAGCTAGTCAAGTCTGAAGTTGAGCCATAAAGATGGCGTTGCAAGATTGCATTTGGATTGAGCTAGTCAAGTCTAAAGTTAAGCCATAAAATGGCAAACAAAAATCAGAGTGACTTGACCCGAGAACAGCTCGTTGTTAATCCTGGAAAATAAAATTTGAATTAATAAAGCAATTGCACTTGTTTATATAGTTCACGAGCCGCCTATATACCTATGTGTAAGGATTAAGCCGAATATAGTTCAATTACATCAAAATGAACATTAACATTGTAAGATTCGAACAAGAATGAGTTAGATGTAATATTTCCTCAAGTGGTGCACATTCCAGCTTTTGGTTATAGTCTAGCCATCAAGTTTCTCTAGCTTGCAGATACCATCTCAAACAATTGCTCCAATCCAATAGGGACCTTCTCAATTAGCCACCAATGTCCTAGCAGAGGCTTCCTTGGTATTCTGGAAGACTTTCCTAAGTACAAGCTCACCTTCCTTGAACTTTGTGATCTTTACCTTCTGGTTATAGTACCTGACGACTGCTTGCTAGTAATGTCCAAGGCGAAAAAAGGCAATCTCTCTTTTTTTGTCTATCAAATCCAACCCATCTTGCATCATTTTGTAATTCTTTGCTTCGTTTAAGAACAAGTAATCGACTCAAAGATCTCTAGTGACTACCTCTGTAGGAATGACAGCGTCTGTTCGATAGACGAAACAAAAAGAGGATTTGTCAGTCACCCTTCTCAATGTTGTTTGATAGGCCCATAGCACCATGGGAAGTTCTTCAACCTAGTGCCCTTTTCTAGCTTCTAATTTCTTTTTCAAGTTCTTCACGATTGTCTTGTTTGTAGCTTTAACTTGTCCATTTCCTTGCAGGTACCTTAGGGTGAAGATGCTTAAAACAATGTCCCAGTCACAGCAAAACTTCTTAAAAGATGCAAAAATGAATAGGGAGCCATTGATGGTGGTGATCTCCCTTGGCACTTGAAATCGACAGTTAATATTCTCCCAAATGAATCTTTCGACATCTCACTCTTTAACGTCTACAAATGCTTCAGCTTCGACCCATTTAGAAAAATAATCCATAAGGACGAGGAGATACTTGACTTTCCCAAGAGTAGGAGGGAATGGTCCGACCACGTTCATCGAGTACTTCATGAAAGGATACGATGAACTCACTAAAGAGAGTTCCTCAGTAGGCTGATGAATTATAGGAGCATGTCTCTAGTAGCTATCACACTTCTTCACGAAGCTGTCGCAATCACTTTGCATAGTCGACTAGTAGAAACCTTGCCTTCTAACCTTGTTACACAGTGATCTTCCTCCTAAATGGTTGCCGCATGATCCTTCATGAACTTCTTGGATAATTTTCTCAATTTTGTCTTCCCCAAGGCAACAAAGATAAGGTCCTATGAAAAAACGTTTGTAGAGTTTCTCATCGATCAGGCAACACCTTGCAGCTTGAACTTTGATCTTCCTTGCCATTTGCTTGTCATCAGGTGTCCATCCATCCCAGATGCACATCTCAATGAGGGTCATCCAATCATCTTTAGGGTCAACATAGTTCATCTCATCCAACTCGATACTTGGGTGGTCGATACGTTCCAAAGGAATTACTCTTCTCTCATTGACTTCGACTAAGGATCCTAAATTGGCAAGTGTGTCTACTCTAGCATTCTGCTCTCATGGGATGTGTTTCACCTCAAAGTGATCGAATTGAGCCTTGAACTTGTCGACCACCTTAAGGTATGAGAGCATCTTCTCATCTCGAGCTTTATAATCTCTATTTATGTGATTAATCACCAAGGTGGAATCGCTTTTAACAACAATTTTGGATGCCCTCAACACAGCTATAAGTCTTATGCCAGTAACCATGCCTCATATTTAGCTTCATTGTTCATAGCCTTGAATCCCAGTGGAAAACTCTACTAGATTTCCTCGCCAGTTGGAGATTTAAGCAACACTCCTACTCCTGATCCTTTTCCATTGCTTGCACCATCGACTTGCACAACCCATCACTTCGATCCTTCACTTTCTAGATTGTACGTTAGCTCAACGACAAAATCAGCAAGCAGCTATGTGCTTTAATGCTGTCTGAGGCCTATACTTGATGTCGAACTCTATCAGTTTGATGGCCCAGTTCGTTTGTCTCCTGGAGACATCAGGTTTATGTAAAATAGCTCGCATCAAATAAGTCGACAACACCACGATGGTGTGTCTTTGGAAGTATGGGCGGAGTTTTCGAGCAGACACAATAAGTGCTAAGGCTAACTTCTCAACAACTGAATACCTCATCTCTGAGTCCATCATTGTGTGGCTGACAAAGAAAACTAGTTTCTGGATCATATCTTCCTCTCTGACTAAGGTCGAACTTATAGCAGTTTCTAAAATTACCAAGTAGAGATAAAGTGGCTCTCCGTCTTTGGGTTTTGACAGGATTGATGGCGTGGACATGTATCTCTTTAATTCCTTGAATGCTTCCTCGCATCACTTGTTCCATTCAAACCTTGTGTTCTTCTTTAGAACCTAGAAAAATGGAAGGCATCTGTCCATGAACCGGGCTATGAATCGACTAAGTGCGATGACTCGACCAGTAAGTTTCTATATCTCACGCTTGGTTCTCGACGATGGCATCAATTAGAAGGCTTTTATCTAGTCTGGGTTCACTTTGATTCCTTGCTTCGTACGAGTTAATGTAGAAACCTACCGCTCGCCACTCCAAAAGCACACTTATTTGGATTCAGCTTGATGCCATATTTTCAAAGAATGTTAAAGCATTCTTGCAGATGTTGGAGGCGGGTCTACAAAGACTTGACCAACATGTCATCAATGTAAACTTCTATGTTCTTATCAATTTGATGTTCGAACATCATGCTGACCAGCCTCTGAAAACTAGCTTTTGTATTCTTAAATCCAAAGGGCATAACTTTGAAATAGAAAATCCCTTGCTCAGTAATAAAAGCGGTCTTCTCCTGGTCATCCGAGTGTAGAAGGATTTGATTGTAAACAGAGAATACGTCGAGAAAGCTTAGGCTTTCATGGCTGACGATTGCATCAATGAATCGATCGATATGAGACAATGGGTAATTGTCTTTTAGGCAGGCTTTGTTCAGATCCGTGAAATCCATGCACATTCGCCACTTCTCATTCTTCTTTCTCACAATTACCATGTTTGTAAGTCAATCTGAGTACTGTATTGAATAGATGAAGCTAGCTTCTAGTAGTCTTCGTGCTTCGTCTTTCATGATGTTGTTTCACTCGATTCTAAGTTTCCTTCTGTTCTATCGTATAGGTCTATGATCTAGATCGATGTTGAGTAGATGTGAGATTATGCTCGGATCAATTCCTGGCATATCTGTATAAGACCATGCGAAACAATCATTGTTAGCTTTAAGAAAATCAATTATTTGGGATTTTACCCAACGTCAAGTTGTGACCCGATCTTCACAGTATACCTTTCGTCTTTCGGATCTATTTGAACTTCATCAAGCTGCTCCAATACCGATTCAACATAGTTCTGATTACTCGGTCCGTTTTGTTGACTTGTTTGTAATTGCTATAAAGCTTTCTTTTGCTTCATAGCCATGGCATAACAACTTTGTGCTGTCTCTTGGCTTTCTCGAATCTCTCTAATCCCTCGCTTTGTTAGGAACTTGATCGTCTGGTGGTATGTTGATGGGGCGGCCCTTATGGCCTGTATCCAAGGTCGCTTGAGAATGATGTTATACCCTGAAGGGTAGTTCATGATGAGAAAACTTGTCATCTTGTTTTCACTAGTTGCATAGATGGGCAACGTAATTCTTCCAACGGTAGTGCTTGCCTCATCGTTTAATCCCACTAAATTAGTTGCAGACTTCTCAATCTCTTCTTCACTTATTTCCATCTCTTTTAGCGTTGAGAGGAACAATATATTAACAGAGCTTCCATTGTCAATTAATATTTTGCTAATTTCGCAGTTTGCAATGTTGAGTTTTATTACCAAGGTATCATCGTGTGGACTATCAAGCCCACATGCCTCGTTGCTTCAAAATGAAATTGTGTACTCATCGTATTCGTCAATTATCAAACTAATTGTAGCTTGGCTTGCTCTTTGCTGGTGAGCCTTCATTATGTTGGCGGAATCGCCACTAAAAATGGAGCCTCCACAAAGAGCTCCAATGATCTTCATCACTGGTGGTGGTGATGGTGTCTTCTCTTAGGCCCGATGCTTATTTCGTCCTCCTCGTTTCTTGTCGAGCCTGTATACTTTCCTTTCTCGTTTGGAGAAATACTCCCTTAAATGTCCTTTCTTAAGCAGTTCTACTATCTCTGACCATAAGGCCTTGTAATCGATCGTTAAATGCCTCATATCTCAATGAAACTCACAGTACTTTAAATGGTCTCAAGAATGACTCAGGGCCATCTTATTTGGCCATCTGAATTTGTCTTTACCTTCGAGCTGGGCGACCAGTTCGGATGGTGATATACTTAGAGCGTACGTTGGTGGCGATAGTGGTCTGGTTGTGGACCATTACTTATCTTCTTTCCTCCTCCATTCCCTCTTTAGAGGTGTCCTTGTCCATCCTCTTCGATCCAACTGTTGTCTTTGTTGCTTCTGACTTTACCTGTTTTGGCCTCTAATTCTCACGAGCTCTCATTCATATCTTTCGTTTTCCTCCTCCAAATTGATCCATCTCTTAGCCCTATTCAGGGCTTCTTGGATGTTGTGTGGATAGTTGGAGCAAATGCTGTTCTTGAAGGAAGATTTATCAAGAAGTCCTTTTTTTAGTGCTTTTCGAGTTATTCCATCCTCTAAATCAGAAATCTCTAAGAGTGCTTTACTAAATCTTTTTGATATAAGCCTGCAACGACTCGCTTGGGCTCTGAACCACTGACCACAAATCTTTGGTTGTCTTTTCGGTTTTGATGTGTACTGAGTATGCTTTGATGAACGAATTGACCAAATCTTTAAAGCTATCAATCGATCCAATGGGTAGGTTACTAAACCATCGAAGCACTGGACCTTTGAGTGATTATGCGAACATCTTGCACATCATCTCATCAAGAAAAAAATCCAGGATATTTGCAGCACTGACCACATTTTTATATTGCAATAAGTGGTCTTTTGGATTGGAAGTTCCATTGAATCGGGAGAATTCAAGGTTTTCATACTTTGGTGGTATGACTGAAGTGATTCTCCAAGTGAGCAAGGTATCTCGAATGTTCTTCAAGATGCCATCCAATGTTGGTGTTTTGCTCGTTGCTTTTGAGACCTTCTAATCGATCTTTTCTTCCATGAACTTTGTGTTTTGTTCAAGCATCTCCTTTATCATCAGTTGAATGGACTCGGGAGTTAGTAGAGTTTGCGTCGAAGTCACTTCAAAATGAACTACTGGTTCAACTATTTCTGGCTCGTCATGCTCTTCTTCATCTCGTCTATTCGTTTCTTGGTGAGGATTCATCGTTGTCGTTGCAGTAGTTGTTGGAGTTGCTATGAAAGTAGTTGCTGGTGTCAAAGTCGAGTGAATGTAGAAGGGTTACATCCTCCCAATGGGGCTGTAAGAAAATGGTTGTCTGGTTCGCTATGGTGTCTGAAACTACTACTATGCTGCCTTCGTTGTTGGAAATGATGAATAGCCATAGTATAGGTAATAATATGACAAAGAGGCCATCTGAGAGTGCTGATAACTAATCGGGCTTCTCAGGGTCGAGTTTTCACTACTGAGTTGCTCCAATCTCTCGCCTCGCTCTTGGGAGTGTGTTGTTTGCTCTTGAAGCATTTTCTTTAGAGTCTCAATTTCTGCCATAAGAGCTTCCATTTGTTGGTTAGCTTGGATTGTTTCAATCTCTACACTTTGAGTTTTTGGTAGGTGTTAGTTATCAGAATTGTCAGTCATTTGCAATCGAGCTAGAGGTCTTGGAGTTAATGATCTGAAGGCCCTACAGTGGGCGCCAAACTGTACACTGTAGATTTATAATCAAATATTGAAAATGTTAATTTTGATCATTTATACTTTGTTCAAGGAACTTAGGCCTCATATCATCGTTAATTGGACCTATTAGCTCTTAAGTAAATGTGCAAGATCAAATTGCAATGGACATAAAAAAATAATGCTGTAAAAATAAATATATTACATGTAGAATTTATAGTGGTTCACTCTGTTAAAAGAGATTCGTCCACTATACTTCACTATAATACGATTTATGGGTACAAATTACAAGAGAGCAAGAAAGAAAAAATGAGAATTCGATTTTGTAGCGTTTCTATATGCTTTTCTCTATATCTTTCACAACAAAGAAGCTATCCCTTTATATAAAGTAGGGATAAGCCACCACCTCCAATCGTCTGACGGAGTGGAGTGATGTGTTGTGGGTAACCGTAATAATAGGACATGTGGCGACCCGTAATATGCTGCAAGAATTGTGCTTTCCCCACGTTTTGATTCATGATCATATGTGTAACCACTCACCAGTTTGTGTTGATAACTGTCAACTTATGGCGATCAATCCGATCTGACACTTAGAAAAATCTGATTTATCTTCAACAACCAATGCAATATAGATACAAGCAAGATCGAGCCGATCGAATGAATCAAATTCGATTCACACTTCTCACGCCAATTAACTCAATACGATCCATTCGACCCATTTTACCACTATGGGCTGTCTGGGCCTATAGACAATTTGAGCTTGACCAATTTGTACCCCAATAATATTTTATGAAATTTAATAAGATCCACAATTTTGATATGAATTTTATATTTTGGTATAATTTATGAAAAGATTAATAACTTTGAATATTCATAAATTTTAGTATTTGTTATAAATATTACACATTTTGTGTGGATATAATTTTTATATTTATGTACATATAATGTTCATTATGTATAATTTATGACTTGAATTATGTATGCAATATTAAGTTGAATAATTTAGTACATTAAAATTTGGTATAATTATGTGTTTGATTATGTTATTTGTATGTATAATTTTAACTTATGCATAAAGAATATTGCTACATAAATTGTTGGTTTTGTTCATATTTATTTATATTGCTTTAAGTTAGATGCAATTTATTTATGAATAAAATTTTAGAATAAATGCCTAGCAATACATATAATTTTAACTAATTTACAGTTTAACCAGAACAACTTTAATTATATAAAATTATATATTAACTGGCTTAGGATCACATATAGAAAATAAAATTTGTTGTAATTAATCATAATTGATATAATAAGTTCTATCTCACAGGAATCTTTTTTTTATTTCTTTGGTTAATTAGGATAAAATTTCAAATTATATTTCTAAAATTACCGGTAGGAATTAAGAAAAGGAGCACGATTTGATAGTTTTATCATAAAGTTAGGTGAATTTAATTGAATTAAAACTTTAGCCCACATGTAAGTTTTATGTCACTAGATTCATAATTTTAAAAACATGTTTACATTGGTAAAACATGATATAAGTTTATTAGCCTAAAAAATTATAATGTAAGCAAGTAATTTTTATACAGCCTTACAACCTGTAAATTACTCTGATATAAAATGTTAAATTCTTGAGCTTAGAGGGGACAATTACAAAATATGGAAGGAGTGAATTCTTCTTCGTTTTGGGTGGACGGACAAAGACTATGCTATTAGGAAAGACAAACCTATTAGTACTAACACTAGTGATACAGATGAAGAAGCTCTTTATGAACATTGGAAACAGTCTACTTGTCTCAGTTTGATGTTAATAAAGACTTATATTACTACTGGTATTAGAGGTTCCATTGATCAACATAAGAATGTCAATGTATTGTTGAAGGCCACTGATGAGCAATTCATAGCATTAGATAAAGCACTTGCCAGCACCCTTATAATGAAATTTTCATCCTTACGGCTCATTGGTGTCAAAGGTGTATTTTAACACATCATGCAGATGAGGGGGTCAATTAAAATCACTTGAGATTGACATGTCTGAATCTTTTCTTGTGCATTATATATTAAATACTCATCCACAGCAATATAGACCTTTCAAAATATCCTACAACACACATAAGGATAAATGGTCAATTACTGAACTTATGACCATGTGCATTCATGAAGAAGGGAGGTTGACAATGGAAAAGGGGTGAAAGTGCATTAATCGCAACACAAGAAAAGAATAACAAATAAGCCAAACTACAGAAGAAAGGTAAAATACTTATTCAGGGTAGAATTAAAAAAGAATCCTAGTGTTTATTCTAGAAAAAGAAAGGACACATGAAGAAAGATTGCATCAAATTCCAGAATGGGCTTGAAAAGAAATATAATCTAATCTCATTTGTTTATTATGAATCTAATATGGTTGATGTTTTATCATAATACATGATGGATTGACTCTAGTTCTACAATCCATATTTTAAATACTTTGCAGGGTATACAAAACCTAAATGCTAGTGGGAAGTGAACATGACATTTATTCAAGAAACAAGATGCGTTCGCATGTGAAAGCAATCGAGACATGCACTTTAATTTTAAGCAGTGGTTTTATTTTGAATTTAAAAAGGACTTTTATATTCCTAGTTTCTCTCAGAATTTAATTTCAGTTTCAAGACTTATAACTTTGGGATTTTTTTTAGTTTTTCTAAGACTTCTTTTAGTTTGTTTTACAAATTTGATCTTGTTTGGAATGGTACATTGCCTGATGGTCTTTTTTCTTTTAATTTGCAAATAATACTACTTATAACGAAATGCATGTTCATGTTGGCATGAAACATTGTGTTATGAATGAAGATTCCTCTATATTAATTGTGACACTAGAGATTAGGACATATCTCCATAGAAAGAATTAAGAGATTAGTAAATAATGGAGTACTTAATACTTTAGATTTTATTGCTTTTAACACTTCTATGGACTGCATTAAAGGTACGCATACCAATAAGACTAAGGAAGGTGCAAAGAGGAGTAAGGACATATTAGAAATCATACAGTCAAGTTGTCAAGACATAGACTCGTATGATCCAAAATACTTTACCTTTTTAATAGATGATTACTCATGATACATGTATCTCTACTTGTTTTATACCAAAAATAAAGTATTAGATGCTTTTAAAATTTTTAAAGTTGAAGTAGAGAAATGACGTGGAAAGCAAATAAAGATTATAAGAACTGATAGAGCTTGAGAATATTATGGTAGATACACTAAAAATGGACAAGCACCTAGTCTATTTGCAAAATTTCTTCAAGAATATGGGATAGTTGCCCAGTGCACTATGCTTGGTACTCCAGACCATAATGGTATAGCAGAAAGAAGAATCCAAACTTTAATAGACATGGTGAGGAGTATGCATAGTCATTCCAAACTACCTGAATCCTTGTGGATTGAAGCTCTTAAAACAACTGTGCATATATTAAACTGAGTTCCAACTAAGGCTGACCCAAAGATGCCATTTGAATTACAAAAAGATTGGAAACTGAGTTTGCGACGTATACATATTCGGGTATGCCTGTCTAAAGTAAGAGTGTATAACCTACAAGAAAAGAAATTGGATCCAAAGACCATTAGTAGGTATTTCATTAAATATGCCAAAAGGTATAAAGGATATAGATTCTATTGTCCATCTCATAGCACTAAGTTTATGGAATCAAGAAATGCAAACTTTTTTGAAAATGACTTGATCAGTGGGAACGATATATCACATGACATTGTTTTTGAGAAAGATCATTTTGCTTCTCAACCTTCTTGTTCAAGTGAAAGATTGGTTATTGTTCATAACACTCCTCAAATTCAAACAAGTGTTGGACAACCGATCATTGAAGCTTCACAAACTGTTGATAATAATCCAGTAGATCAAATTGTTTCAAAAATGCCTGAAATAGTTGAACAATTTGTTCCTCAAGTAAATGTAGATTCTACATTAAGAAGATATACTAGAATAAAGAAATTAGCAATACCTAGTGATTATATTGTGTATCTACAAGAGTTTGACTATAACATTGGAGTCAAAATTAATCCTGGAACATTTGCACAAGACATGAGTTGTAAATCATCACATTTGTGTTTTGACACCATGAAAGATGAGATGAATTCTATGGCATTTAACAAAGTCTAGAATCTTCTTAAGTTGCTACATGGTGTAAAAGTCATAGGATGTAAGTGGGTTTTTATGATAAAGAAAGACACATTGGGCAATATTAAAAGATATAAAGCAAGAATCGTCGCTAAAAGATTCACTTATAGTGAAGGAATCAACTACAAGGAGGCTTTTTCTCCGGTGTCTATCCTTTTGTATTATTATGGCATTAGTTGTACATTTTGATCTTAAATTGCAACAAATGGATATGAAAATAGCTTTTCTCCTGGAAACCTAGAAGAAGAGATTTACATGAAACAACCAAAAGAATTTTCCTTTAGTGGTGATTAGCATTTGGTATATAAGTTTAAGAAATCCATTATGGATTGAAACAAGTATCCCGTTAGTGGTATTAAAATTTCATGATGTTATCTCTTCATTTGGTTTTGTAGAGAACATTATAGATCAATGTATATATCAGAAGGCCAGTGGGAGCAAAATTTGTTTCCTTATTCTATATGTTGGTGATATGCTACTTGCAATCAATGTTAAGGGTTACTACATAAGATGAAACAATCTCTCTACAAACTTTAATATAAAGAATATGAGTGATGCATTTTATATCATTGGCATAAAGATCTATAGAGATAGATTTAAAGGAATTTTAATTCTATCACAAGAAACCTATATCAATAAAGTTTTAGAGAGGTTTTGGATGTTCACTAAGTATAGCTCCCACTGTGAAGGGTAATAAATTTAATTTGAACCAGTACCCCATGAATGACTCTGAGAGGGAACAAATAAAGAACATTCTATATGCTTCAACTATTGAAAACTTGATGTATGCTTTCGTCTGCACAAGGCATAACATTGCATCTACAGTAGGAATGTTAAGACGATATCAAAGTAATCCAGATATGGACCACTGGATATTTAGAAAGAAAGTGAGGAGGTACCTTTAAGGGACCAAAGACTATATACTTACGTATAAACAAATTAAAAATTTGGAGGTAATTGGCTACTTTGATTCGAACTTCACTAGCTATGTTGATTCACAGAAGTCAACATATGGGTACATTTTCATGTTTGCGGGTGGACTTGTATCTTGGAAAAGCACAAAACAGACTTTAACTGCTACTTCCACTATAAAGGCTGAGTTTGTATATTGTTTTGAAGCTACCTCGCATGGTATATGGATGAAGAGTTTCATATATGAGCTTAGAATTATAGATTCAATTTTTAGGCCATTGAGAATATACTATGACAATTCAGCTGTAATCTTTATGGCCAAAACAATAAGAGTGGTATTCGAAGCAAACATATCGATATTAAGTATTTAGCCATGAGGGAATGTGTTTATAGTGGTCATTAAACATGTTAGCATTGAATTAATGATAGCTGATCTTTTGACTAAAGACATGCCGCCGTTCAAATTTAAGGATCATATATATAGTATAGGACTTGGTTCCTTTGTATAATTTTTCGTTGTAAGAACGAATTAATTTTCAATGAAACTTTATTTCAATTGTGATTTTTCTCATATTTGTTTTGTGTACATATTTATTTATTGATTTGGAGAAATATCATTAAATTTGGACTTAGAATAAACATAAGGTTTATTTATTAAGTATTAAGAGACATAACACTTTGTGATACATGAAAGATAATATTTGTTCTTAAGAGGACTTATCGCCGTGATTCATATATTTTATTTCTTATTGCGGTAAATAATGGAATTTATGGGCCAAGTGTGAGAATGTAATGATAATTATAATTATATATTATAAGTGCTCTATACATTTAATACATAGAAGTTCTTAGAGCACTAAACATTATCATTACGTTAGTGGCCCATATTCAGTTTAATGCTTAGAGCACTCCAATATTTTTCTCTGCTGTTTGGCGTTTTTGTGTGATGGACACAGACAACATTCAGGAACGTAAGGATAGGTTTGGGTCCCTAAGCCTCTTGATCATTCTCTGAATTTTGTACCATCACTTGAGTTCATAGAAGGCTTAGAAGCTCTCAACTAGAGGAAGTAGCTCAAGTTCGAACTGCACAAAGAGCAACAGCAATGGCAAGAGGTAGGCAGACAAGCGTGTTTCTACATATTACAGTCTTTATGCTTATGGTTTATTACATATTAGATCGTTATTACATCTAACAAATATCTTAACAATATTATAACACAAAAACACTTAATTCCCCACCCATCTTATTGTAGTCTATATGGGAGAAGGGTGAGATGAACTGGAAACAGATTTGCTATATAAAAGGAAATAAGAGAAACTCTAATGTAACAAGCTTCCAAATAAATTGATAAAAGTCTTGGCCTGCTTCCTGCGTACGCGTAATAAAGTCAAACTTGTTGTCAATATCAATAGTTTCATTACTCATTAGGAGAATATGTACTTGAGTAAGGTGCATATTACATAATTACCTTGCCATAATTTGCCTTGTCCAACTTTCTGACCTGAAAGAAAACAAGAAAAGAAACTGTAAGAGAGTTTTTACTCATATATACACACACACACACACACACACACACATATATATATATTCGAATTTATGTGTGACGAACCTGAAAAAGTAACCATAAGGCAAAGACGGAGTGAGTTGACAACATTAAGTAACGCTTGAAAGCCTGTAAAAAATAAATAAATATATTTATGTATTAGTTCCTAGTCTCCGCAGAAATGGAAAAGAAGTATAAAAACTTTTGGTGGAATAACTTTATTATTATTATTATTATTATTGAACCCAGCAACCAATCATTGAAAACGACCTACAAACCAACTAAACAACAATTGAGCTAGTTAATTTAAAATTTGCCTTAACAAATTAGTTAGTTACAAGAAATAAACATAAAAACGAAGGGAAATATTTATAAACATAAAGAGTCTAAGATTTTGGATATTTAAACAAATATATATTCCCCAAAAAAAATAATAAAAGCACTGGCACTATATTGTAACCTAATTTATAGACAAAGAACTAAAATTACCTGAGGCATATAAACGGCAGCTGCTATTGCCCCAATATAAGTTACCATCAAAATTCCCGCCCCGAAAAATGCAACATTTTCAGGTCCGAATGTCACCGCAAATGTTCGAAAATTATGCCTACAACGTTTCAACATTGTTTTGAAAGATTATGAGTATAAAAAGCTAAAACATGTTAATTATAAGATTAAAAATATTTTGAGATTTTCAGTTTAGTAGATGCAATGATAAATAAAGAGCTTACTTTTTGTCACCTTCCACATCTGAAATATCTTTTACGATCGTAGTGACCGCAAAAAATAATGCAGCAAATGTAACTATGAAAACATACAGCGGGCTGCAAGGCAAATTGAAACCAAACTCATTAGGGATATTCGCTAGCAGCCTGCATGGCTTTTTTTCTTTTAAAATAGTGAAAATGTTTAAACAGAATATTTTTTGGATGACTTGGATTGTGAAGTATTTTTTACCAAAACTAAATTTGACCAAATCGCTTATCACTCGTAAGCGGCGATTCGAGGGGTTTAAACTTAATTGCAATATCAAAAGTTATACCTGAATTTCTTTTAGCGACATAAAATTGCATATTCAAAAAATTAGTAGTTTTTCTGTAAAGAAAATATCGAACGGTTTTTTGGATGGCATCATATCTAGTTGAGCGCCGAGTATCATTCTAAAGAAAAATAAGAAGATTGCAGTGAATAGGCCAACTTCAGAGACCTGTCAAGGCAAATCAGATACCGACAAAGATTAATACAGAATGCGCATTTTCGATTTTGAAGGTGGTAATTTTACTTTTTTGTCCTTCATTTAAATTTACTCTGCCCTTTCCCTCCCCACAACATCTCCCTCCTCTCTTCCCTCTTTGACTCTGTCTAACGTCTCTCTCTCCCGCGCGACTCACTCTTCAACAGAATCTACTGGTAGTTCTTGATAAATTGATTTATTTATCATCTTTTTTCGTTTTAGTGTTTTGTTAGTTTTAGCGATGTTGTGTTTTTATTATGTTTCATGTGCTTTGTGTCAGGTGGAACATTGGAAGCTAAAAGGATCGTTTTTGCAATGAGAGGACGGAAAAGGGGGCAAATGGACTAAAGCTGGGTGCTATAGCACGGAAAACCTCCGCTACAGTTTCATTCTGCGCAAGCAAGGCACCACTGGCAGGGATTGGCCGCAACAGCGCTACGAACTAGCACTCCAGCTCCTGTCTGAGCATGTTTTGGCGCTGCAACATGGAAAACTTACTCTATAATGCGAAAGGTTATTTCCAAAAGTCCTAGCCTCGTGTTTTGGGGCCGGAGCGCCTAAACACCTATCAAACCTGATCTGGCAGGGCCCAATTCCCAAAAAGGTGACCTATAAAAGTCAAATGCTAGTTTTTTTTGAGAGAGAATTGGAGACCCATTTCTTGGAAATTTTTAGCTGCTCATCCTTGGCTTTTGGTGAATAAAACCATTTTTATTGAAGCATAAGAAGCGCCAGGTCAAAGAATCTTGAGGCTATTGAAGATTGGTGGAAGATTTGAAGACTTATAAGCTTCATTTCACCGATTAGTTTCATTTTTTCCCCCTCTTCTTCGTATCTACTTTGATCTTATGTTGAACAATGGCTTCATATGTGGGTTTGTTTATATTGTTGATTTTCTCTATGTTAAGCTAAACAATTTATTCAAGAGGTTTGATATAGCTTTAGTTAAACTATGTATTGAATGTCTAGTTAATTGTTAATGAAATTTCATTTCAATCATTTGTGTTCTCTATTTTTATTGCTTCTAATTTGTTTAGCTAATAAATTGGATGATTTTAATATGTGAAATTTATTAAGTAGGAAAGGGAATTACATATATTGAAATTGAGTAACACAATCTAAGTAGTATTGTGTTCGAGGGACCGGTAAATACTTGGTTACCAAAAATGAGGCTTGCACTTAATCAACGTGTACCCATTTTAGTTGATAGGGATATCAATTTGAATATTTATGCATATGATCTCATTAGAAGCTAGGGAGAGGTAATAAGGTGATGTTAGAGCCATAATTAATGAATTGAATGAAATTTGATAAACATAGGAATAGTAAAGTAAAGTCAACCCTCTAGACTTAGCACCAACAGAGTTTACCACAACCTTTTATTCCAAAAATTGTGTTCATTTCAATTTCTTCTTTTGGTTTAAAATTTTAATTTTGTCACTTCTATTATTTGATTGCCTAGATGAAATTGAGTTATTTAATTATGATAATTAGCAGTAATTTAGAAAACAATCCTCAAGGAAATAACAACTCATTCACACTTTATTATTTGTACACGGCTCGCTCACTTGCAAGATAAAACCCAACATGTTTGTAACAATTCCCGTCTATGGTTGGGGTTGAATCGCTATATACATTGTCATTTGAATTAGTGCATGTACTTTCCTAATTTGCATTGCAATTTCTATTTAAAAAATATTTCTTGTTGACCATCAAATTCCAATATTGTAATCAAGAAACTTAGGTCACTATGGATCTTGTAATATTCTCTCTCATAAATTATAGCTAAGCATATTTATATCATATATAATTAGGTCTTGTGAAGAAATTTTTTGGCTGAATAAAGGGGTTAATAGCTCAAATAGTCCTTGAACTTTTAACATTGTGACATTTTGATCTTTGAATTAATTTAATAGGCTAAAATAATCCCTTAACATTTAATATTTTGAAAATTTTGTCCTTAAACTAATTTAATAGACTGAAATAATCCTTGAATTAATTTTTAATAACAAAATTAATCCTATCTATTAGTCATTGTTGAAATTTGATTGGAAAACATCACAGCGGCCTTCACCATACGCCATTCCTCTCCATAGCACTAACCTCATGACATCCCCTTGCTACAACAAATCCACCATGTAGCTGCTTCACCAGTCACCTCACCTGACTAGCCATATTGTGTTACTATGCCGTCATAATGCCACCGTGTACTATTTTAGCATATTAAATTAATTTCAGGACCATATTGTCACAATGTTAAAAGTCTAGGGACTTTTTTAGTCTATTAAATTAATTCAAGGACTAAATTGTCACAATGTTAAAAGTTCACAGACCATTATAGTTCATTAAATTAATTTAAGAACTAAATTATCACAGTATTAAAAGTTCAGACACCGCTAAAACTATTTACCCTAAATAAAGGAAGAAAAAATTTTTAATTGCAAATTATTCATTAATTATTAAGATACGATGCTAAAAGTTAATTCGAAGTAGAAAGAAAAAGATACAAACAAACAAGCAAACAAACAAATAAATAAATAAATAAAAATTGTTACACTTACCTCCACCGAAATGGAACTCCAAGAGAAGTGGTGGTGGCGTATAGCAAACCGAAATGGTGACTAGTACTCATCTGCGGAGGTTGCTTTTGTTATACAAACTATCATATAAAGTCTTATAAATTAATTAGTCCTAAATTATATTTTGCAAATTATATGTAAAATACAATTTCATGCTATTTTTAACTTTTTATAGGACCGATATTATATTCCAACCACGTAAAAATTAAATAAATTAAAACCGTATTTTAATTATAAGATTTTGGATTAGGAGAAAATGATAATACCAAAATCATCAAAATAGCCGTTGCAAGAGAAGATCTCTTCATTCTAAATGGAGGGGCAGAATACAATGTGGTAACTAAAAGGCAGAGAGAGAAGCAACAAGTAGTGATTAAGTCGGCGTTCATCAACCACAAAATTAATAGGCCAGCAATTGCAGAAAGTATTGTCAAGAACCATGCGTGATTTAGTGAAAGATCCCCTGATGGTATAGGCAAAAAAGGTTTGTTCAACCTGAAATTTCACACATAAAAACGACATAAGCAAAATAATGTTTTTGGCCACTTAAACGAAATAAAACAAATAAAAGTAAGAAGGTTTTGCATGCACTACTATTGAAAAATAAAAATTACCACTTTGATTTTAACCATTAAGAAATTTAGTGCTAACAAGCACCAAGGCCAATACAAGATGGTTGTATAGCCTTTTACTTTTAACCAAGGGTCTCTAAGAAATTTAATCTTGACTAGATGCGGTGCAATTCAGCTTGACAGATTAACTGTTTTTTATTATAATCGTCAATATATATATATTTGCACGCTTGTGTAAATTAAGAAGTGTGTACCTATCAATGTCCACATCAAAAACCTGATTGATGCCATTAGAATAAATGGTTGCGAGAACCATAGCAATTAGGCCGGGGAATGCCTTAAACAGCAGAGACCATTTAAACAATTGTATGTTGTCAAGCAACACTCTTGCAAATAAGGATCTGTAAAAAAAATAAAAATAAAAAAGAACGTATATATATATATATATAGAGTTAGATAATCTACTATATATGAGCAACTGGATCTGAAAGAAAGACAAGTTAATTTCTTGTATTGCAAGACAGTTGTCGTTGTTGTTGTTGTTGTTATTATTATTATTATGGAGTCTACGATTTTCTGCAAAAGTTTGCTCACATGGCCGCTACAAAAAGGTGAGTCATTGTATAGGGCCTTGAGAATGTATAGAGAGTAGATCCAAAACGTAAAACTCTGGCAACCAAATTGGTAGCAGCGGATTCAGGTTGATCTTTGCCAAGAACCGGGTCTGAACCGGATAATTCGAGTTTAGCGCATCCCTATAACAATTAATACTTTAAGTTATAAGTACAAAGAAGTTATTCGAACAACTAATTAATAATGGTAATTAAATCACAAGATTTAATATGGAAAGCATTTAAATAATGAAAAACATTGCTCATAAAACATCCTACTAAAATTTGTACGTATTATGCAATTAAAAGATATATTTGTTCCCAAGTACAAATAAAAATTGTTTTAAGGGACCGAACATTTACTTCATTATAGACAAGAATTGAAAAATCGATGTTTCCATCAATATTTTTGTATTTTCAAAGTATCGAAATGAAAATAGGGACATCGTATCCTTTCTGTAGAATATTTAAAAATTTCTATGATATTGATATTTTGCTAAAAATATCTGTTTCTGTAAGAACTATATTATAAAACGACAAAATATCCTAAAATTTTATGAAAATTTTCATAGAAATGTCAGTAAAAAATCAACAGAATATACAAATTGTGTAAGTAATTTCTTAAATTACTTTAAAATATAAAATTCAAGTTATTTGTATTAATTTTTGATATAGTCTTTCGTCAATTTATTTTTCAATGCTATAAATTCAATTTTTAATTTATTTCATGCATTGGTATATGTGATTTAAAATATCAACTCCAATCTTAGAGTCACTAGCAATCATGATAGATCTCTAATTTCTCAATAACTATTCAAACTTTATGTTTTGGTATCAATATTGTTTAAACCAAGAAGGTATTCCAAATATCTTTGAATCTTGTAGAAGCTCTTTTTAGTATTGATATTTTTTATCCATTTATGAAACTATACAAGTTGACTTCTAACTAATTTGCTCAATTTAAGATCTTATGTTTATCATTTATCATATTATGATCACTTTTTATCATTCATATTCATTATGTACTTAATAATTTGGTTAAAAACTTCATCTAAACTATGTATTATTAAAAATTTTAGAGTTTTTTAAAATCTCATTTAAAAATAAAATGGTTTAAAATGACTTATTGTATTTTATGTGAATTTTTACCGATATCGATATTTTCATAAAATTTAAGTATCGATATTTCCGTCGATATCAATATTTTCATCTTTGATAATAAATATTAATAAGTGCAACTAAACAATAAATTTTAACGTATTTCTAAATATAAGTTTGAAACAATAACAATTTATTTTTTATGAGAGAAAATAATATAACATAATCTGTTTGAATCAAAAATTTTTAATTCGAACATATGTTTCCAAATCGGGCTCCCCACTAGTAGAAAAAAGATGTTTGATGGTTTACAAAAGTTGCACTATTTCAATTGCTAAAGAGAGAACAAGTAAAAGGGCATGTAAGATGCAAAGAAATAAGATAATAAGGCATACCCGAATGTAATTACGGCCAAATAATAAGGGTTTTGAGAGCCTGCTCTCTCCAATTCCATGGAGCCCTACTGGGTGGATGATCAATTTATTAATACTGGTGGAGCTGCACTTTGAATTTGAAGGAAAGTTTGATGATTTGACATTTTTGGCAGGACGGGACGCCCTGCAACGATGAGAAATAAAAGTAGCTGGTTGTACCACTCTAACACAAGACTGTGAGATTGTCACCTCCATGTATATATATGCTAACTGAAACAAACCAAGGAAAAGAGGGCGAAGTAAAGAGAAGGAGCTAAGAGATGAGGGTTAAAAAAAAATGTATGCTTCAAGACCTTAGCTTCGAAACTCACATAGGAGCAGGTACACCTTATATACACCAAGTCCACTTGTCATGATCCTACTGTAACAGAGGGGAAAAGTTCCCACAACAACTAATGAATTCAAACTAGATAAGAAGGAAGTTGCACAACTAATGTATTAAAAGTCAAAAGTCAGAAGTCAAAAGTCCTCACAACAATTGTATTAAATGTGAAAAGTCCTCACGACAAACTAGGTAAGAACGAAGTTCCAGCATGTATCGAATGTCTGCTACAATAGTTATACACGGTTTTGTCAAAGACAAAAGAATAAGTCATATTAAAAAAAGGCGTGCTGGAGTCAACACGAAAATTAATCAATTTAAGAATGGAAGCGATTGCATCTGCAAGTAATTGACTAGGCAATTGTCAAACTAATTCTCTGTTTGACATAGCAGTAGAAATCATAATTTTTACTACAAATTCAGTTATAAATAGTATAAAACTTTCAGATGTTACAGTAACAATAAAAAAAATTACTACAATATAAAACTCTTATATACTACAATAAAAATGGTTCTAACCAACAATTTTTATTCTCTTCTAAACACCACCTAATAAAGTCATATTCTCAAGGCTATAACCTCATTGTACGAAACATTGGCAAGTAGGCACATGGCGTTCCCCCCAAGTGCCTACCTCAAACTTCATCAGATCTTAATTTTTGTTCTTCGTACTGACCGATTGGATAGAATTCACCCTTGCATATGGTCATCGAATGTGTACCGGGTAAACAAATTAATTTTTTTCTATCTAAAACATAAAAACTTTTTGATTAGTATTATTTTTTTAAAAATATTATAATATATAAAAGTTTTATATTACAATAATTTTTTACTTTTTATTGTAGCATATAAAAGTTTTATATTTTTTCTGACCAAAAGGTTGGTTCTAACTAACTTTATCGAATACCATATGGTCACCAAATGTGTTTTTGGGAAAAAAAATTATCTAAAACATAAAAACTATTTAAATAAACGTTTTAGAGCACGCCCTCAAAATGAAAACACTGTTTTTTATCAACCTTATTTATTTTGATGAGATTAAGACTCTACTATTAACAAAATAGTAGGTCTGATTAATCTAAAAAATAAACTGCATGCTAGATTAAGACCTATAATTTTATAAGTAGTATGGTTTTAATCTCGTAAGGATGGGGATGAAAATAAAGTCTTTGATGTTTATGGATAATAATACAACGTTTTTGAAGCTTTGTATACTTGTGTATCTGTTTTGAACAAGTTCTTGAGTTAGTTTTGAAAAGTATTGTTTTTGGTTTTAGATCGTATGTTAGTTTGAAAAATTTTGAAAAAGTAGTTTATGTCACAACTCGTCTTTTTGGGCTGTGATGAAACTCTTTCTTACTTTCTTTAAGGCGAAAATTTAAGAATTTTTTTTTTTTAAACTGAAATAAATAATTTTACTTACAATAATTTTGGAAACTTCTAAAATACTTTCACATACTTAAATTTACATAATTATTCTTACTTTTACAACGTTTTTCTGTTCAACCATTTCATTTCAAAACAACTTAAAATATACACAGCGGAAACATTCAGTAGCGGACTTTATACCTAATCTACACACATCATCCATCCGCCAGCTGATCATTAAGGTTTATTTTGACTTTCTCATCGGAATGCCTACAGTATGAAATACTTAATGAGCTAATGCTCAGTAAGTCCCATAAATCCCACATAAACAATCAAATGAATACATGATTCAATGATGCTTTCTTATAAACTTTTTTTATCATCCTCATTTCTTATCTTTAACTAGGGCCCAAGTGTTCATACCACTGCGCAATTTTATTTAGGTCTACGTAACACCGTGACCATACTTTATCCTTTAAACTTCCCTTGATTCAGGAGTCAGTATGACACTTTTCTTAATTTCTGGTGACATATTTACCAGTCCATTTATTATGGTTGACATACCATGCATGAAGTGATAATCATATGTTATCCATGATACATAAATTCATATGCATAGCACAGTACATACAAGTACCTACTTTAGATACACACAAGTATTCATCCTTGTACACACAAGTGTGTGATATATTGTACATACCAGTACATAACATGTTATACACTCAGGCATTTTAATCATATACTCATAGGTATCCATATCATACCTCTAGGTATTCATTTCATATCAAACACACAAGTTCACACCTTAATATATACTCAGGTATACATGTATATACATTCTAAACCTACATTTTTATACTGTAGGTGGGAAGGGTACTTACTTGTTGTAAGTACCACGAAATCGACTTCGGTCTCCTTTCTCCTAGACTCCTAGGATCCTGTTGGTCAATTACAAAACTATTAGTCAATTCCACTACATTTCATTACAAAACGTTCGTTGCTTAATTAGTCGAGTTATATAACTATACACAACCTCGAAAATCACTGGTTTTTTTATTTCTATCTAACTCTACTCTATCATCACTTACGAAGGGCGGAAATCTTTCTAATCATTTTCTTTTCTTATTTGAGACATTTTAGAGTAATTCGGGTTATTTGGGCAAAAACGACAATTTTGCCCGACATGACCCTATTGACCCACCCAAGCTCGATTGGTTATTTTAACAAAAAAAGCCACATATTAACTTTAAAACAATGTCCTAGTGGCTCATATCTCTTTATTTCACACTTGTACCCCTTTTCTATGAAACTTTACAATTTATGCCCTAAATTGAAAATTTTGACAATTTTCCCCCGGGGCTAAAATTTTTTTCTTTAAACCAAAATTTTCTATTTTTCATAAGAAACATTTTTACTTAAAGTATCATACCTTAAATAATTTTTAAAAATGACATTTTAGCCATTTTAACACTTTTTTACTTTTATAAAATTCTTGAAAAATAAAAAACTCACAAACGGTTAAGTTTTTCAATAAACTGTTTGCGATATTTAAAAGTTTCGTTGAGATCTACAACTTTCATGTTTTAACTTTTATGAAAATCTCACTATACAGGGGCCTTTTTGGCCATTTTTCAATTCTGTCGAGATAGAAATTTTTCTTCCAATTTAGTCTCTAGGGCCTTTTTATAAAAATCCATTTCAAAATTGTAAATCAACTCTTGCAGAAACCATTCCATGCCTTATTCAAACCATCCTCATTCTCAAACATCATTTTTATTTAAACCAACCTTAAAATTACAAAAACAATACTTTTTGCAAAAATTATTGTTTTGCACCATAACCCAAAATTTCACTACTTAAACATGCCATTCATCATATATACATGCAATTTCATCAAATATATGCTCGAGAATTCACATGGGTTTGAGAGAATAAAAATCGAAGCAAAATTCACAAAATTTTGAAACTTTAAAACCCAAAACTTACCAAAATAGCACTTTTTTGGTTTCTAACCTTCAAAATCCCTTTGACCTCCCTCCTAAGCTTCCTTTTCATGCAAAAATATTATGGATTAATTTTTCCCTTCTACCCATGAAAAATCCCTTGAAAACTTGTTAAAAAGTTTGGGATTTTACCTTAAATCTTGTGAAAATCCCTGAGCTTGCTTCTAAAACTTGTTTTGGGGCTATTTTTGCAAAGTGTGAGGTTGAGAAAATTTTTTGAGAGCTCCTTCAATGGTTGCCGAACATGGGAGGAAGAAGAAAGAAAGAAATTTTTTTTGTGATAAGTTGCATTTAATGCTTCTTATCCACTTTGATGACTCATGGTCACCCATAAGGATACCCTAGGTGGCAACATGTTATTGGGCCACATTTTTAAGCTTGGTGGCCCAATCAAATTCGGTTGGGTGTCCACTTTGTGGGGCCTAAAATTTTACACCGTATAATTTTTTCGTCACGCAGTATTTTTCTTATACTACCGTGGTCAAACCAGTATATTTCCTATCCTTAGATTGTATAAATATATTTAACTTACTTTTCGTTCACTTTTGGAGGTCAATCATGACATTTTTTGTATCTGCCTTTTCACTTAGCAATATTCTTATACTGTTTTGGCCTCCTTTTTACCCCTGATTAGGGTTTGAACAACCTATATGTCCTATTTATATTCTAATCACCTATTTGTTTATATCACAATTTCACAATTAATTGTGATATAAAATTTATTTTATGGATATTATTTACAAATTTTTAAGTAATTCAACTCATAAAATCTATATTTTACCATATCCAACATTGCATCACATTCATGGTGAAATTTGCAATTAATGCCGTTTATTCATACTTTATTATAATTTTTACAAAAATCATATTTTTTAAAGGTAAATTCATTAATTAAACCCAATTAAATATTAGGTTTTATTAATGAAATTTTCTTGATCATTACAGTTTACATGTGTTTTAGTATAGTATTTCTAAATTTTATGTGCATCTTTCACGTTCTGAGATTTGATAAAATAGATCAAATTGAGCTTTGAAGCTCGAAGTCTTTAAAAACTAAAAACTAGAGTTTTCTAGATTTTGCATCTAATCGGCAGGCCGGACTCACCAATCGGTATGTCGAACTTAATCGGTAGGATCGACAGGACAAACTCCATCAATCGGCAGGCTAGACTTTGTCAGTATGGTTGGTAGTCTAAACTCCACCATCAGCAGGCTGAACTAGATTGGTAGGCCGATAGGACAAACTCAACCGACAATCTGGAAGCAGTTGATCAATAGGCTAGCTGTGTTGTCCAAACTTGCCTATTTTTTCTTCGTTTTATGTTATAAAATGTTCCAAGGATGACAAGTTAATGATTATGGCACATTAATAAAAATAAAAGGTAAACTGACATAATTATAAATTAGGGTTTAAGTTAAAGTTTGAATAATTTATAGTCTTAGGACAACGACGGACTCAAAGCTTACGTGGTGAACCTGGTTTTATGAGCAGGAAGTTATTAACATATTATTTTACCAAAGAGGTAAGGATTCTATTACTCATCCTTTGTGAAGTTTTGTTTAATTAAAATTGGTTCTTTATTTGCAAGTTAATTATATATTATTTTGTTAATATATGAATATCACTTATGATACAATAATGTGGACTCGTCCTGTCATGTACAGCGAGTTCAAGTTGATTTTGACATGCTTTGGTATAATTTGAGAAACATGGTTAGGTAATATGTGCTCTATACATATTGGTAATGACATCAGAAGAATGATAAGACGTGAAAAGGGCAACGGCTACATCCTTAGGCACATATTGTGATGACCTCTTTTTTTTGGGCAGTCACTTGACTTTCTTTAAACATCATTTTTCAAACATTAACGTTGCTTACTTAGTAAGAAGAAATACTGAAATAATTTTTTTTTTCACATCATCAGCCTTTAAACGTTCTTCAAAAATCATTGCAACTTTTGTCGCAATTCGAGTTGAGACATTGCCCAACACTTGACTTTAAAACCATTTCAAATCGATTCTTAAAACTTATTAAGAAACATTCACTAAATCATTAATTAAAACTTAACTTTATAATTATATAAAACATTTCATAAAATACATATCTTAAAACCTTGAAAACATTTCATAAAACTTTAACTTCCTTAAAGCTTTGAAAACACTATATTAAATAGTAGAAAACCTTTTCTTTGAGTAGCAGAAGCATACTGCAGTGGTATCCATACCCAGATCTTTGCATCTACCCTCCGCAGCACTCAGCTTTTCAAACAAGTCCTATAGTCACCTTTAGAATTACCTACAGCATGAAGAAATTTTTAATGAGCTTTCGCTCAGTAAGTTCAAACGTAATCTCACAAATCATTTAAACATACTTTAAAAACTTTTCTCCTAAAATGTTTTTCATAAACATTTCTGAAAACGTTTTTCATAAACATCTTTCATAAAACATTTCTAAAACGTTTTTCATAAAACATTTCTAAAATGTTTTTTATAAAACGTCATTTATAAATCATTTCTTGTAAACATGAAAATGTTTTTCATAAATTCTTTACATAAAACATTCTTCAGAATGTTTTTCATAGCATATAAATATTTCATAACAAGGAAAACAAGCAAAATCAAAATGCATGTTTCCATTTATGATCAATTATGAACTTTCACTTATGAGTGTTTTATGAACATTCTTTTCTTACTTAAACTTTATATCTTTGTTCTTTAACTTTCCTTATCTTGTAAATTTTGGTGTTCATACTAACATTATTAATCATTAGATCATAAACATAATGCTTCCCTTGTGGAAGACTTGAGACTATTGATGTGGCGTTTGGCCCGGGCGTACTCCCTCAAGCCTCCATATGACCCACCTTGCGGGGCCCCCAGACTTGTGGCTCTTATTGGTAGACCATCCCCGTACCGCCCACTCATCCGTACTGTCCCCTCTGGGGCCCTCTGGCCCCTCAGGGATTTCTTTCGCGTCCCTTCGGGTTCGAACCTCAAACCTTCCTTAAGAGGTTCTTATTTCCATCTCGAGTACCAATTAATTGGTACTCGAGTAGCTTAATTGGTACTCGAGATGGAAATAAGAACCTCTTAAAGGAG
>CAMOHE010056392.1:1700-14946 GCA_946598075.1 Artocarpus hirsutus | reverse complement strand
CATAAATAAATTCCATCTTATCACAATTTTGTAGAATTTCTGCTGACTACTTGTCAGCTGTCATCGGCCTGCCGATCTCAGAAGTTCGGCCTGCCGATCTCAAAAGTCTGGCCTACCGATGATATACCATCGGCTTGCCGTTCAGAGAACATCATTTTGGCCTGTCGAACTTAATAGTCCGGCCTGCCGAACTGCCTTAACACTCAAAATTCATTCATAACATATAATTGTCCATAAAAATTATAATTATACACATAACATTAATGACATGAACATTTGAGCACATCAATTCCACGCGAGCGTCACCTGTCATAACACTTAGAATAAAAATGGTTAGCACCATTTATCATATATCATAACATATCATGAGTATAACACTTATCATGAGTGTATCACTTAACATCATCATTAATATAACATTAACGTCGTCATTAACATAACATTATTCGTTACATCAAATTAGGCGGGCGTTACATATTATGTGTTTAATGGGTCATAATGAGATATAAACACCTATTTTCCAGAGGGACTGGCACTATTACAAACAGGGCTAATAACAACAATATTTTTTTAGGTGACAATATTTCTTCAATTTCAATGACAAAACGTTGCATTTTTTGTACTTTTTTGTGACCACATGTCATCGCATATAAACGTTACTTACCTCGACAAATCATCGCAAAAAAGAATTGAAATATCTTTTCATATTTACGATGACATATCATCGTAATTAGTTTTCAGTGCCACATCTTCTTGGCGCGAGGGAGGCTCGTGCCAATTTGTGTAATGGTTGTCGTAAAAAAACATATTGTACATGTGGCAATCATTGTGTAGTTATTTATGACAGCATAGTCACCGCAAATACTAATGATTTATAGCCTATCCACATCAATGGTAGTGAAATTATTTGCGACATCATCTGATTTTTATTTGCGACGACTATATCATTGCAAATACTAATAGTTTACAGTTGTATCACGCTGTCAATCACAATAGTGGTGGGACTTTTTATGACTACATACGTCGTTGCAAAAAGTGAAAATTTAATTTTTCACTAAAATTTTGACTGAGAAAAGTGTGCTATATTGAATATTTTTGTCAGTCCTTTTTCTAGATTAAGTGAGACATTGCCAGTTTGCTACTTGTTGCGATGACTTTTTTAATTATTTGTGATGACAAAATGTCGTCGCAAAAAGCTCTGTGTACAAACAAACTCGAGAGCTCCCTTTCCCCCATGTTTTCCAGACAAACTCTTATCCCTCCAATTTCTCCTCTTTTTCTCCACCCTATTCCCCCTTAAATCTCTCCCAAACTTCTAAAAACACATAGACTCATGAGTTTTGTATTGTAGAAACTCACATTATCAAACAATAATCAAAGAAATCTCCCTAGATCAGAAATCCTCAAAACTTTTCCCCTGTTAGATTTTGGAGCTTTTTGGTTATTTTCCAACTATCAAACATTGATGGTTTTGCTGCTATCCTCATTTTCTAACCCCCGTTCTTAGTGGGTTTTAGATTATGTAAGTTTTTATTTTTTTAGTATTTGGAATTTTAGAATTGTGTTGTTTATTGGATTTTTGTCATTGTGAATATGTTAGTTGGATTGTGAATTGTTATTGAATTACGAATTGTGATTCTGATTTTATTAGAATGGTGTGATATAGAATTGTTCTAATGTGGATTACTATAGAATTAGATTTTTGGGATTATAAAATTAAGATATTTGATATTTGTATTTTTTGGATTGTGATTACTATTTAGGATTGTGATTGTGATTGTTTTTGGAATTGTATGGTTATAGTTAAATTAGAAACAAGTTAATTTATCCAAGTGGTTTGGGGGTGCATAAGGAATTATGTTAATATACTATAACATTTTTTTAATGCATTGTAGTAATTAAAAAATTGAAAGAACAAATGTCAAAGTTATAAATAATAATAATTTAAATATCACATTCAAAGCTTTTATTACAATTTAAAAAATAAAATAAGGAAATAAAAATCCTCAATTAACATTTAATGAACTAATTAATTAATTAATTATGAAGTAATATAATATAATAAATCATTATTATAAATTGGTGAACAATATCATAGTTTAATAATTTTAATATTATTGTTAAGAATTAATTAATTAATATATTGTTTCAATTAATTGATATGAAAGAAAAAATTGAATTTAAAATTATATGTCTTTGCAAATGGATAAATAATTGTAATATTATTGTTTATTAAAATTATAATTTTATTTTAAAAACAATACGAACAATAAAATTATCATACAATTTGATAAGATTGCATAAAATTTAATAAAATTGTAACTTTTTGGGAGATGCTTTGATTTGATGAGTGACTTTATAGTCACAAAAAAAAAAAAAAAAAAAAAAAAAAAAAAAAAAAAAAAACATACGCAAGTATAAATTTATGTTTTTATTTTGCACATGCATGCATGAGTTTACCTCAAACTCGTTCGAGGATCGGTTTATAGTAACAGTAATGCTTGAATTGTCTCATTTGTATAGTTTGGTATTATAATTTACATGTTTTTCATTTAATTTCACTCGTGTCTTAGGTAGTGGTTCCAGTGTATCTTCTTTTATTCTCCGAGTATGTGCCTAATAGCACACTTAAGAGAACAAAAGGGAGATGCTACCGAAATTTCTACTAAAAAGAGGCGTTGTGGAATAAGTGACACGATACATAAATTGTAATACTAAATAGGATAAGGCCTTACCCAGTAATTTTGGAGTAAAGGTTGTGTGTTGAATTGCATGCATATAGACATTGACCAGTTCATATTACTCAATGTGTTTGTTATTGTGTATAGTTGAAATGCTAATTGATAAGATTTGGATATATCCAAGGGACTGGTTGTCAGATGAGTATTAGGATAGGTTGTCTGCTTTTATTGAGGTCAAAAAGAATTATGCAAATTCCTTTGGAAATATCAGTTATCCTTATGTGAAGTGCAAAAATCACAACATACGGCCAGTTGAAATAGTGAAAGTGCACATACATCTGTTCGGCTTTTATATGTTGTACACAAGATCGATTTACGATGGTGAAGTAGAGGAAGATTCAAGTACTGGCCCAGTTGTAAGTAAATCGATAGATGAGGTACTTGCATTCATTGAAGATGTTGATGGCATTAATAATGATCATGATATGTTAGGTGAGACGAAGTGGATATTGAAGATCCCCATTATATTTGGGTTGCACTAAATATTCATCATTGAATTTCTTAATGAAATTGATGCACCTAACAGTGCTATATAAGTGGCCTCATGAATGTATAGATGCTATATTGAAGTTATTAAAAGATGCATTCCCCAATGAGAACAAGTTACCTGAAACTAATTATGAGTTGAAGTAGTTATTGAGTAAACTAGGCCTAAGCTACAAGACAATTCATGTCTGTAAGTATGATTGTACTTTGTCTTGGAAGGAAAATGTTGATCTATAAGCGTATCCCATTTGTAACACAAGTCATTGGAAGAGTAAGAAGGGGCAGAAAGTACTACATTACTTTCCTTTGAAGGATCGGTTGAAGCATTTGCATGCTTCCCATCACACTACTAAGGAAATGACATGGCACCAACGCGAGCAATTGAAGGATGAAAACTTAATGCATCATCTAGTTGATGGTAAATAGTGGAAGGAATTTGATGAAAAATACCCTGATTTTACCTGTGATTTGAGATTTGTTCGATTAGGTTTAGTTGCTGACATTTTAAATCCTTCCTGGAACATTGTCTCTTATACAGTATATGGCTGGTGGTTATGATTGCTTATAATTTACCTCCACAGTTATGCACCAAGGTCCCATACAAGATGTTGACCTTGTTGATTCCTAATCCAAACTCTCTTGAGAAAGATATTGATATGTTATTAAGGCCTCTTGTGATGAGTTAACAGAATTATGGGATGAACAAATTGTTGTGCACAATGCTACTTTGACAATGTCGTTCTGGATGTGGCTGCATTGCTCATGATAGTTAACGACTTCCCTGCTCATTGTAGTTAATTTGGTTGGAGTGGTCAAGGGTATTTGGCATGTCCACCCTGCAACGATGCAACTCTATCAAAGCAGATAACTAGCAAAACTTGTTTTGTTGGGCATCGATGATGGCTTCCTATTACTCATAAGATGCAAATAACAAAAAGTTTGATGGTAGGGTTGATCGACGACCTCCCCCATCTCAAAAATTTGTTTAGCAAATATTAGCTCAGCTATAAAAGGTTGTACCCAGATTGCTTAGTAAATATGAGAATTATGGGGATACAAAAGAAGCATCCACAAGAGCTTAATTAGACAAAAAGAGTATCTTTTGGGAATTACCTTACTGGAGTTCATGGTCATTGCGGCACAACTTAGATGTCATGCATATGGAGAAGAATGTGTGTGATAGCTTGTTAGGCACAATTTTGAACATTGATGGGGAAAATAAGGATACAGACAAGGCGAGGATCGACTTACAAAACATAAGGGTGTGTAAGGAGTTGCATTTGTATAGGGATGGTGATCATTGGATGAAACTATATGCTGCGTACACATTGACCACAAATGACAGTAAAAAGTTTCATGAGTATTTAAAATTAATATGGTTCCCTGATAGGTTTGCTTCAAACTTGAGGAAAATTGTGATTGAGGGGAACAAAAAAATCACTGGTGTAAAATCCCATGATTGTCATGTCATAATGCAACAATTATTGTGAACTGATATTCGACCTTTCGTGAAGAAAGAGATTGTTGATGGAATAATAGAATTAAGCAACTTCTTATAGTTGATATGTTTGAAGACATTGAGGATAAGTGATTTAGAGAAAGTGCAAGAGGATATTGTACTTATTTGATGCAATTTAGAAACAATTTTCCCACCTGGCTTTTTCGATATTATGGTACATTTAGTAATGCACTTGCAAGAAAAAGCCATTAAGGGAGGTCTTATTTATTTAAGATGGGTGTATCCATTTGAACGATTCCTTGGATCATTGAAGAAGTATGTTAGAAATCATGCATGACCAAAGGGATCAATTGTCGAAGCATATATTGCCAATGAAGCTCTGACATTTTGTTTGATGCATCTAATCAGAATAGAGACAAGATTTAACAAACTTGAGAGAAATTAGGTAGATGATGATGCAGTTGGTAACAACAAGATTTTTGTCTTTGATACTCATTGTCGTCCAATTGGGAAGATGACCCCGATCACATTAGATATCACATTAGATAGCTAGTTGCGAAACAAAGCCAAGTGGTACATACTACACAACTGTTCAGAAATTTACCAATACATAGAGTAAGTATTACCCTACATTTCTCTGTAATTATGGTTGTCTCAAATACTATTGTATCATTCAAATTCCATAATGTCAACAGTGAGCAAATGAAGGAGTTGGAAGATAGCGGACAAACCAGATCATTGGAGGATCTTCAAGCAATGAAGTTTTCAAAATGGTTTTAGAATAAGGTATAATTTTAATTCAAATTATACATAGTAAAACTAAAAATTCATAATGACTACAAATTCTTAATTTCTAATAATTCATTATAATTGGTAAATGTTTAATCTTCGAGAGCAGAATGCATCAAAGGCAACCAATCAATTGGTTTCGCTATCATTTTGTTCAAGCTTTCTATTAAAAGCTATCTTGGTTATGTGGTGAATTGAGTCAAGTAACTAACACATCAAAGGGATATCAATTGAAATACCTAGAATTCTAGTATTTGTGTTCGTGGACCAAATAATCAAACATATTATGAGGTCTGTGAGTAGTTTTACAAATTGTACTACATAAATGCCGATTCTGTTATTCTTTTCAAATGTAAGTGGTTCAACACTTTTCTAGAAAAAGAGAGAGTTCAACAATACAAAAATACAACAAGCATCTTTGTTAAGGACTCATGGTACAAAAATGAACCATTCATATTTGCATCTTAAGCAGAACAAGTGTTTTATGTAGATGATTTGTTTAATGGTCCAAATTGGACAGTTGTTGAACACTGTGGACATTGACATATATGGGATCTTCTCAAAGCAGATGTGGATGACAAGATGGTGGTTCAAGATACAGAGTCTGTAAATGTTAAATTAGTAGTGGAACTACCAGAGATTGACACCTTAACATAGAATCTCCCTAATGTATCATTGATGTTGTCACATCCAATGTCGATACAATCTTAAAAGATAAGTCTGCTAAAGAAGTTGAAGATTGGGATTTGCAAGAAGAAGATGATGAAACATTAGATGAATATGTTGAAGTCGAAGATGATGACTCCGAACCTAATGATGACGTTAATAAGGGTGGCAACATTTAAGACATTAACAATGACGAAGAATAGTATTATGTATAGCTACCCTTGTTTTATAGTACTACATTATAATATTAGTAGTTTAATAGAACATAATTATTTTAGAATATAATAATTATAGTACTAAATTATGATATTAAACCTTTTATTGACAACAGTTCGATATGTATGTACAAGTTGCAACATGTGTTGGCTCTATAAGTAGAGCACAACCTCCACCCGACCCCTATAGAGTGCCGTCACACTATTACTTGGTATGTCACAACCCAATTTCAAATTTGTATAGTTTATTTGCTCAACTAATTTTTATCTAAAACATTTGTTGGTGTTTCTAGCACTAGATGCCGTACCTCGCTGTCGTATCGGTTGAAGAAACGCAAAAGGTCATGAGATCACAGCATACGTAAAGAAGTATATAAAAAATTCCAGTCACATTTCATGAGACTAGTGGTATCTGGAAGGCTCTTGGGCAGTTTGGGTCATGGTTTAAGAATGTCGTCGTAAGCATTTATACTCGGGATGCTTATGAGCCATTCCACGATGTTTCGAAAGATGTTAATGTGCAACATAAGAGGCAGATTTAGCAATGCATGCTGGCATTCATTCAACTTCATCCTTATAGAACATAATTTGTATAGAACATAATAAAAGTAATTATCATGATCTTGAATGCATTATAGGATTGGTTTGCTTTTTGATTACCAAAGGCTAGATGGCATCCTCCATGGCATGGTTGATAGGAAGGTAGCCAAGTGCTATAAGGACTAGAAGAACGACCTCCATGAACACTTTAAAGCACTTGGAGGACCAGCAAATGAGGCACATGTCATAGCCAACACCCTAAACCTTCGATGAAGTCGCTGCTATGATAGGTTTACGTCTGAGAGATTTTAGATGCTTGTATGACTGCTAACTTGGTTATTTACTATATATATATATATATATATATATTAATTTCCATGTTGCTAATGCTAAAAACTTAAATAAATCGAAAAAGTCAATGACAAATAAAAACAATCGTGGCAACCAAAAATGGTCAAGTTTGCATGGTTGGTTATCCATCTCCTAGCATTGTGACAAGAAGGTTAGTAAGTTTGTTTAATTACAAACAATCTTAAAAGTTATTAAAGAATATATTATTCTAACACATTCAAATTATTAGAAAGGCCAACATAGTGACCCAACAGCCGATGTTTGCCATAGATAACTAGGCAGACATGCATCATCACGGGAAGACTTGGGTTATAACGCCAAGCACATTAGACTTTTGTGAGTATATTAAATTTTCAATACAATCTTCTCGTAGTCAAATTACTCTATGTATTTATAACATGTGTAAAATGTTATCTATGTAAAATATGTTGGAGCAGGAGAGACAAATCTAGATGACACAATCTACTTCCTCTTCAGTTGCACTTATGCTCAACAAGGAGGGAATTTTGGAGCATGTCTTAGGTTAATGTAGAGGACACATGACTAGACTGGGCCACACACTCTTGCATAGGTTTTACTTTGGCACCAACGATGGTTCATCCTCTAGCTCCTAGTCAGATGGAACATCTTCAACGCCTATTATTTCCTGTGGAGATTGGCTGAGAATAATATGGCTATGTACCAAAGCCACAAGACATTGATGGAGTTTGTGGGAAAGTTGCTACCTGGAGTCCAACTCCTACTCCTGACGACTCCTCCAACTTTTGTTTGACCAGTTCCTCCGCCTCCACTAGAAGCAGTTGATGACAATAATGATCATACTGATAATGCTACAAATTTAGATGATTAGATTATATTTTCCTCTTTCGTTAATATTTTGATACATTATGTTTGGTTTGGTTTTATTTTATTATTGGAACATTATATTATCGACTGTCTTTTTTAATATTAAAATTTTATTTTTATTACTATAATTCAATTATTCCTATTTAAAAATTATAGCAATCATTTAAAAATATTAAAAATTTAATAAATTTTATTCAATAATATTCAAAAAAAATTTAAAAAAATAAATTACGACGACAAAAAAAGGTCTATTTTGAACAACTTTTTCAAAAAGTTATCGCAAATATATAGGTCTACTTCAACATCAGCACACATTATTAAGATAACTTTTTTTTGAAAAAAAGCCGTCACTAGAAATGTTGCCACGTCACATTATATAACTTTTTTGAAAAAAGTCGTCACTAAAAAATGCTGCCATGTCACATTGTCAACGACTGTTATGACATAATTGCAGTGACTTTTTTGCGACTATTTGTCGTCGCAAATAAAATTGCGATGATGTCATCATCCAAAAAATTTATTTGCGATAGTTATTGGCGAGGACGTAGTGGCAATGTCAAGTCGTCGCAAAAAATATATTTGCGACGACTATCAACCTTTTGTGGTGACTTTTTGTTGTTGCTAAAGACCTTGTTTGTAGTAGTATGCACACTAGATCTGAAGAGGAAAATCCTAACATTCTTACACATTACTTCATAGTACGAGGTTAGTAGAATTTCACCTACATCACCATAAAATATTGTGCATGTTTGTATGTATGATTATGATCTTAAGGTGCATAAGTGACACGAACATGTCTTGATTGTGAGCATTGTGCAAGCATGCATGAAATTGTTAAAGACATTGTATCCAAAACATTAATGCTAAAGGTTGAAGCATATAAGAAGTTTTATATGTTTTTTACAAGTTACTTGTGATGGGATGGTATATTATATTGAGTAACTCTCGATGGAGGCTGCTTTATTGTATTGTCTCAATAGAAGCTTACAGATGTTCTATGCTGTCCAGATGAAGACTTATGAACTTTGTTATTATCTCGATGGAGATTATCTCGACAGCGACGTTGTTTAGGATGCCACATGATAGAATGTATGGTCCAAAGCAATTGACTAAGGGAAACCTACTTGTTACAAGAAAACCCCAAGAAAAATCATGCGTCCATTGTGTTTTACATGAAAAGGGTCCACTGTAATTTTCCAAAAGAGAAACATGATTAATGAGCTCATACATAGCATGGTTCATTCTTATTATGCATTTATTTTACTTACTGGGCTTAAGCTACTTTGTTATGGTGATGCAAATAAGGATATTTCTCAACTTTAACAATAAGATGTTTGATGGTTAGTTCGCGCACTCCTCTAATTTTTATAGAATTATATAGCTTCATTTAGCAATTTAAATGGATTTTACAGAATAAATTTTATAAATTTGTCAGGATACCAAAAACCTTAAGAAATGCCCATTTAAAAATTCATATTAATTAAATAGGCTTAACAAAAATCTGTAAAAATTACTAGTCATAGTTAATATGAAATTACACAACATATTCGAAAATTAGTATGAATAAAATCATATTGATTCCATATACCAATTGGAATCTAAAGATGATATTACATAGTGATCATTAGGAAATAAATATTCTATAAACAAAATTTATTATAAGTTTGTACAAAATTCATAAAACCCCAAAAATAAAATATAACATTAACACCATGAAATTAAACATTCTTAGCATTTAAAATCATAGAGAACAACATCATGAAAATTAAATGATGAACTAAACCCTAGAATATCAATTAATATAATCCAACAATATCGCAATTATAACAGTACCAAAAAGACTTTAAAACACATACTTTAATATCTTATGAATATGATGAAACAAAAACAATATATTTAACAAGTTAACTCCCGAAAGGAATTTCCTCTAAGATAGCAAGAAAGAAATAAGAGAATGACGAAACATTTGTTGCGGTATTAAAAGAGTAGTGGAGCCTTTCTTGAATTTGTTTGAGAGATGGGGAGGGAGAGTGAATCTATATTTAGAGAGAGAGGCTGTTTTCCATAGAAACTAAAGAGAGAACATAAAAATTTGAAGTGCTAAATGTGGTCTTAAAAGCATACATAGGAGGACTTTAAGTAAGGAAAAACCCTAGTCTTTAGTATAAGATCATCTAAATTGGTTCTAAAAATAATTGTTAGGCTAATTTCTTGATATTAAGACATTATGGGATTGAGTTCTAGGTCAAAAACAAAGTGGAAACAATTTGAGTAAGTTTGATGGCTAAAAAAAGTTTAAAAACACTAAGTGCAACACGAAGGGGTCCCGTGGCGCTAGTGGTCAAGCTTCGAAGTGTTGGGGCTATTGCCACCAGTTAGGCTACACAAACTGTCTTGGTGTTTTAGTCATAACTTTTTGCTTGGTCATTGGAGTTAACAAAATGAGCTGTCTATGGAAAGATAACGAAAAGTCCTACAATTTTATAAAAAATAATTTCTTAATTCCAATGTTTTTTAAGTCAAAATTTGGTTGGAAATTTATTCTTAGTAGTAAAATCTTAAGATCACTATGTGTATTCGATTGTAATTAGTTTATTACCTTAAAGTAACATGACATAATGAAATACCCATCATGGTATAAATAGCTAACTATGTAAACACATTAGCTCTCCTTATAGCATATATTAATTCATTAGCATAAACCATAATTCATATTATATTTGACGGCTTTGTGAAAATAAAGTCAATGTGTACTTTTTATGAGTTTAAGGGCTCGTTTGGCATGCCGTATTGTATTGTATTGTATTGTATTACATTGTATTGTATTAGTGTTATACAATACATTGTTTGGTTTTGCACCGTATTAACATGTTGTATTACATTATATAATGTTTGTTTACTATCGTATTGTATTGTATTAGCATTTAACTTTAAATATAGTAAATTTAGGTCGTGGTTTTGGGGTCGAATTTCAAGTTCAGGTTCAAGGTTGGGATTTGAGACTAGAATCGGAGTTAAGATTCACGATCGAGGTCCGGGTCAGGACTGGTGTTAGGGTCACGGTTAGAGTCAAGATTTGAGACTAGACTTGGGTTGAGATTTGAGACTGGTGTCGGGGTCAGTCTCGTCTCATTCTCTCTACACTCTCCTTCCTCATTCTCTCCATTTTTTTGTTTTCTTTTTATTTTTTTTTAAAAAACCTATTATCAATATAAAAATCAATAATATTAGTACAAGATGGTGCTACATCTATTAAAAGAAAATAACACTTAAAATTTGCATTGATTTGGACAAAACAAAAATTAAAATAGAATACCATAATTGAAAATAAGTCTCAAACACAATTCAAATACTAAATAGTATAGATTCCTAACAAGGTGTAAAAACAAAATATTGTAGCATGTTAAATGTTTAAGTCATTAACCACCTAAATGTTCTAAAAAGTAGGTTGGTTTCACAAAACCAAACCACTCTATCATGGATGTCGTATCTCCCTCATGATTCTCCTCACAAATGTCCAACGCAATGATGCATCAATTGACATAAATGTTGCCACATATTGTGGTTTCTCTAAAATGTATGTCAAGACATCGAGTTGATCCTCATCTAAGAGTCTCATGTTTTTCAACTCCAAAGCAATGTCCTTTCCATCTCCATTTTCTTGAACAAGTAGCTCGCTCATTAGTCTCATTTGCTCAAATGATTGTTCAAACATTTTCTTGAATGAGGATGCAATTTCCAACATTCCATCATCTAAGCGTGATCTTTTCCTTCGATTAGACGATATAGATGGTGTTTGATTCACTGACCTTGCATCATCATTTTCTGTAGCATCATCAAGTTCTTGATCCATATGATCAACCATATCTGCTGGTGTTTCCACTCCCCGACCAATTGCTCTATCTTTTCCAAAGATATTAGTCAATCTTTCATAAATTGGAAAACTCTTGTTCCTCCAGCCGTCTGCATCCTTGTTATTCTACAAGGTAGTTCAATATATAGTAATTAATTCACATTAAAAAATACTAGTGATTTGAATATAAAAAGTATAAAGCAAAGAACCAACCAACCTGAACATAATTCAACCACACTTGGTCATTTTCACATTCCACACATTTTTTTATATCATTCCATCCAAACCCACTTCTGTTCAACATGTCATATACTATTCCATATTGCTTTTTCAACATTCGTATCTTATTCTCAATGTGTGGATTAGCTTTCAAGTCACAATTTGGAATTGATTTTACTAGTGCAATCTCTATCTCTTTCAATGTTCCCGATTTGAAGCTCCCATTATCACAACGATTACCACATTTGACGACTACATCCTCAAGTACAGTCAATAACGCATCCTCTTCAAATTTACTCCATGTCCGTCTAGAATTTTTTTTGCCACTTTGTAAACTGATTTGGCTGCTAGCCCCAATATCCATACCTGAATATGAAATAAAATACATATTAGGATAAACCAATTCTTTTGTATCAAGTTTAGCCTTTCAATATCATTTTCAAAGTGGCATGTGGTACCATTCTCCATTTGACGCCCATTACTGAATCAAACATCAAATAGTGCTAATTTAATCACAATTCACAAGCAGGAATATATTAAATCAAGTTTGCTATAGTTATCTACAGCAAGCAATAGTATGAAAGTACGCAAGGCTATTCCATTGATGCAAAAATATTATACTTCTGGACATTCCTAATCCCAAAAAGTGCAGCTAAGCAAAAGATTAGGAAAGGGATTACTTTTTCCCCACCACTAGGACCAATAAGAGCAACGTTTGAGCCATACTTCAGTTTTAGTTATTCTCTGCACTTCTAAGCGAATACCAAGATCAAGTTATTAGTATCTCCCTTTTTGTAAAAGAAGAAAAGAAATAATGTAAAAGAGGTAATGGCAATCGAAGTTGGTTGTCTTGTAATAGGTCCTCTGCTCTACCCGTGAATATTTTTTGTATTCTTCTTCTCTGTACAATGCCACTTGACCATCTCTCTCTCCTCACGCACACATACATTACATATATTATTCATATTATATGGTATGATGTTATTAATATCATATGGCAAAATGTTATATATTACTAATATTGACGTTACATTCCTCTCGTGAACTCAAGGAGCTGAGACACTGGTCCAGTTCTAACTTC
>CAMOHE010056389.1:0-11427 GCA_946598075.1 Artocarpus hirsutus | reverse complement strand
ATTTATACAGAAAAAAAGATTAAAAATAAAACACAGAAAAGGGATTATGCCTAAGCATAGATATGGACTTTGATATTTGGTTAGGAAACAGATTTACAAACCATAATATGCACAATGCAACTAAACAACAACATATACACAAAAAAAAAAAAACAGTTATTTACACATATTTTTAATCAGTCTCTTTACAGTATCATTTATTACATCATTAATTTAGCATCAACAAAACAAAACCATAAAAAAAAAAAAAAACACTTAGTCTAGGTTAAAGACTTGGATAGTTAGACAAAACAAAAACTAAGGACCCCTATGTTGCCTCCATTCATTATACATTTGCATAGCCAAATTATTTCTCCATTCAGCCCAGTCATTTGAGAAGTCTATCGTGCCAATAATCTCTTCTTCCTCATCCTCCTCTTCTTCCACTCCCTCCTCTTGAGTAGTTTGATTAACATATCTTTGTCTTTGCCTTCTTCTTAGATTATCTAATTCCTGTTCAGCCGGATCTATTGACATCTCTCTCCTAATCAGATTATGTAAAAGACAGCAAGCTGTCATTATCCGAAATTGTAGATCAGATGGTAAGATTTTTTTTTATGTTTATGTTTTTAATTACAAAAATGCTCTTTGGTTTGATGAATTTATGTAATTTTTTTTATTTGTAGATCAGACTTATATCTAACAATTAGAATTTATCTTCATCGATTTGGTATAAATCTATGTATTTGGCAATTTGATTTTTTTGATGCTTGAAGATCTATAGACCGATTGTGGAATATCGTCCTCTCCGTTCTAGATCTATTTTGATCTTTTTTTTATTTTTTTAAGTTCTAGGTTTGTATGTCTATTTTTTATGGACATTAGCATGTTGTGCAATTTTTGAAGTTGATTTGTGCAAAGTTTATAGATATGTTTTTTTGCTTTTTTTATTTTATTTTTTTTGTAATAGTTTAGTATAGAGTTCCAGCAAGTTCTAGCTAGTTCCAACGAGTTTCGGGATGGAACTAGCGAATTCTATGTTGAACCTGATGCGTCTGGCTAGTTCGGGGATAAAACCCAGCGGGTTCTGAGACAGTATCTAGTATGTTTAAAAAAATATGTTAGAATCCAGTATATTCTAAGTTGGAACCTGGCAGGTTATAACCAAGCATCCATAACGATAACTAAAGGCGATTGATGCTTGTTTGCTTCAAAAAACTATATGTTGAATTTGGTAGGTTTTAAGTTAGAACCTAGCAAATTACAATATGGCACCCTGCTCTGGCTACCAAATTCTAGTAGGTTCCATGACTTAGCATTCTCCCGTTTTTAGAGGAGATGCTACTAAAACACTCCTCCGACCCCACTTTTAATAATAAAATAATGTCAAAGTTAGTGTAAAAAGTTTAGTGATGTAGAGAAATGATGTTGTATGCATAGTACTCTAGTATGGATTTTAACTCTGTATTTGCTTTCTAATGTTTATATTTTTATGGCATATACTATATTTTCTATGAATTTAGGCATTATTGTTAACGTTGTTATGCTGTCCAATTCTAAATTCATACATGCCTTCTTTATGTAATTTAATTGTGTTGTATAATTAATATTAATAATATTGAAATCATGCATCTTTATTAAGTTGAGTTTTTGCTATGTTATGACATGAATTGGTATAATAAATACTTGGTAATGCTTGATTTATTATCAACAGAGAATGACATAATGTATTTTTAAACTATTTAATAAAACAAGTTTTTGCTAGAATTAACGTAATAATTTAATCTATTAAAATATATTAATTTTGATTTATTATTATCTTTTCTATCTCAAAATTATGTTATTTATAATTATAATGAAAATAGTTGTAATTTTTATAATTAGTGCACCAAATCATTAAGGAAAGATGATTATTTTGCTACTTTTTATAGGAAACTTATACTGCATTATAGATTGCTACATTGTCACTGTAGGTTGACTTATAGAAATAGTAATTATGCTTGTAATTAACAGGAGAAGATATAATAAATCAAATGCTTTAGATAATTATTTAGAATTAAAATTTCATGCCAGTTATGAAATATACAAGGGATTTTTGAAATTTTAATTTTATATTTTAAAATCTTATTTTAAAATTTTCAAAAATATTTGTTTTCTTTTAAGTTTTATTTCTTAAGAAAAATTCATTTTCCATTTTAAACAGAAAAATTTTGATCTTTCAAATTGCCACTTTCTTGTGAATGCGACAACCTTTCTATGCTATAAATGTTAGCGTTTAAAGAATCATTTTAGGCGATGCAACAAAAATCAATAGCCAAAAATAAAACTAAGGAGGCGCTTTGGTAGGATCCCTCAAGAAGAAGATCTTCAAGGGTATACTATCTAAACTCTTCTTTTTAAAGTTAAAGAAAAATGTTTATGGTTTTATTTTAGAGAAGTAGGCATGTAATAAGTTTTATTTATGCTTATGTTATGGTTATTATGAGTTTTATTCATGTAGTTTTAATATTATGCATATTGCACATGAGAAAGTTTAGATCTAGATTATATTTTATGTTTTAGAAGGATTTTCTATTTTCTTTGACTTTAAAATGAGCACTTTAAAAATCGTCTTTGAAGTATTTTTAAACCTAGAAATTTTTAAAGTCGCAGCAACATAATAGAATATATGTAAGATGTTAAGAACTGGAATCTCAATCTTATCTAGTGTTTGTTTTTAAGTTGTCCAGCAAGGTTTCGAAGAAGTTACAACTTGGTTTACAACCTCAATTGTAAATGGCTTAGATGTTTCGTCTTTGTTTATCTTTTTCCATTTCAAAGTTTGGAAAAATTATTTTTATTGTTTAATAAGACTTCCATAGCAACTATAATACAATCGATGGTTGTTATCAACAATTTTTTATTAAGTTTTGCAACTGAAGTTACAACTTTACAACCTCAAGTTTTGCAAAGTACATTTGTTTAAAAATTGTTTGGTTTTCGCTTTCTAGAGTTGAAAACCACTTAGTTTACTATTCCTTATGACTTTGTAAAAACTATAAGTGCAATCGGTAATGATTTTTGGAAATTGTTCATTAAGGTTGCAGGTAATGTTACAACATAAGTAACAATCTCGATAATACAGATTTCAAAACTTTCTAGGTTTTAATTTCAGAAGTTAAGATGGTTAGTTTACTACCTGTTTAAGCCCTTATAGCAATTACAAAAAAATTCACAGTTATTTCAACACTATTTCATTAGATGTTATACGCAAGGTTGAAACATAGTTATGACATGGGTTGCAACCTCAATAATGTAGTTTATGTTTTTGGGTAGAACGACCCTCGAAAATTCTGAATCACGATTTTTGTAAACACACAAAAGTCATAGGTCTTAGCAAGAAAAAGAACTTTTGTGAAGCAAATTTTTGAAAGTTCTACTTCTAAAAGAAACCTTTAAACAAAATTATAAAAATGGTACAATCGGTAAAGTTTACAAAATCATTACAAGCAACAATGCTAAGGACAAAAAATGAACTTTTGAAAAACACAAAAGTTCTAGACCTTGTCAAAATGAGGAACTTTCATGAAAGAAACTTCTATTAAAATTGTCTTTGACATTTGGTTGGTGACTTTTAGAAATTGACAAAAGCACCTTCCGATAATGGTTTTCAACATAAAACACCTATGTAGTGGCAGAATCACTATATACAAACAACAAAAGAAGTGTAGCACTCAGAGTCTACAATTCACAGTTTTATCAAAGTAGGGACTCCAATTTAAAATACGATTCTAGGTAAAAACTTTACATATAAAGTTTTTAACAGATTTTAAAAAGGAAAATCATAGAAACATAAATTGTTGACCACTATGCCATGATAGCAATTATGGGTCTAGCGCCCATATACGTTTAGGAGTCAATTCTAGGATCTAAATTTTTGATAGTTAATAGTCAAATATTATAGAACACCTTTAGTTCCATAGGGCCATATTAGGCCTAATGAATTAAATAGTGACCAGACATGGGCTCATGGGCCCAATAATGCTATTCTATTTAAATGAACTTTTAGTATAATAATAAACCCTACTTACTCTATCGATGTTAGTATGAAATATTAAAGGCAATTAAGAAAAATAAATTAGACAAGGATTTTAAGTTAAGAGGATTTAAATTCAATTAATCCTTTTAACTACCAAAATAGCCTGTTAGTTATAAAGAGAAGTTTTTAAGAAAAGATTTAATGTCTTTGTCTTCAATATGCTAAACTGATAAGCATTAAACAAATTAAGCTCACACTCTTACTGTGTGTTTTTCCTTAGACTCTAAGAATAGTGGAGAAGTACGTGGTGAGTTAGTAGATCCTTACTCTGAAAACCAATTAAGTAGAAATTTAGCCTACAGCATAAAAACTACAGTTTTCAAGTTAAAGTGTTTTACATGTTTTGTGAAAATACATTATTTATGATATTTCATGTTAGATTAGGATATATCATATTATACCATGCATATGTTATGTAGTGTGTTGTATGTGATGTATGCTATATAAAATTATATTGCACATTCACCCTTTGTTAACAATAGTTATAAATTATGTTATGTGATGATATTTAGAAACATGTTATATTGCATACACATAATAAGACAAGCGTAAAAAGATAAGATAAGTTAACTTTAGAGTATCGTACCAACCTCCTGACCGATGGGGAGGATTCAAGAACTCTCAACCTACAAGGAGGCATCCAATTCAGTTTATTTTATGGTCTAAGGTCGTTAGTTACCTTTGCAAATCCTAACTTCTTGATGATAAAGCAACTGGTACGTAAATATAAGGGCCCATTAAGTATGAAAATTTAGATACATAAGGCCTATTCATAATAAAGCATAATCAACTTATGCATGTTTTTATAAATGTTTTAAGCTTTGTTTAGCAAGTAAATGTTTCCTACTTGCTAAGCGAAAGCTAACTAAGATAAATTCATGCTGTAAGTAAATAACCTATCAACAACTTATGATGGACGTTCACAAGCGGCAAAAGAGTGGTAGAGAAGGATACCGCTTACAAAATATTTCTTCCGCAATAGATTTAAAATAAATTATATATGTATACCTGTATGTATGAATAATTTCACGCAAGTATGATTTAAAAACAAGGATTGTGATTTTACAGTTTCAATCTAGGTTATTTAAGACTAATAAGTTGCAATGTAATTGTATCAAAAGTTTAATTAAATAATTTTAGTAATAATTAATTTTAAAATTCTTTTTAAAAGATTCTTTTAATTAAGGATTGTTTGAAGAAAATCAATATAAGTAATTAGTATTATGTTTAAAAAAATTGTTCCAAAAATTCAGTATTTTACGATAAGTTAAGATTAAAAATATAATTATGTAATTAAGTAACGGCCATATAAGTAGGGTTGTTACACATTGTTCTTGGATGATGCGTGCTTTGAGATGTTTTAGGAAAGAGAAGTGCATTGTTTGGAAGTATGTTTCCCAACATACTTGTGCACGCAATGTTATTAGCAATGAGCACCGCTAAGCCACTAGTCAATTTGTAGGTGAAATTTTGAAGGGTGATTATAGTAAAGGGATTTATGATAAAGCTCAGCCGAAAAAAATTGTGTCTTATATGCATGGAAAATTTGGTGCTAATATTAGTAACTATGTCGCTCGTAAGGTTCGTTCTTTAGCTTTAGAAGCTATTCGTGGAATTGAAGCCAAGTCTTATTCTGTTATCCCTTCTCTTTGTGTTTTCTAAAGGAGAAAAACCTAGGTTTGTTTTTTCCCTTTGTATTTTTTGATTTAAAGTTTTTTTTTTCTCTAGTCAATACTATACTTATAAATATCATATTTATTACTTTTATTTATATATTTTTTATTGTTGATAGATTTTTTTTTTCTTGTATTTCTTAGGTTCTTATAATTTTCCTTGGTTAATATGGTGGTATTTACTTGTAAATATCATATTTACTATTTGTGAAATATATATTTCTTTGTAAATACAATACTTAGTATTGTTTGATCTTTTTTTTTTTAAGTTCTTTCACCAGTTATGAAGTAAATTAATAGGGCAAGGTTTTATACTTTTTTATGTGTTTTGGAGCTTCCATTAATAGATGGCTCATTATAAACCTATAATTTTCTTATGACTTCTTTCTAAAGTCCAAATTTGATGGCATGATGCTTCTTGCAGTTGCTTTGGATAGGAATAATCATATTTTCCCTTTAGCATTTGCTATTATTGATTCTGAGTATGATAGGTCTTGGGGAATGCAATGCAAAAATTTCAAAAAATCTACTGAAATACGATATTTTATTGTTAATACTACAGTATTAACCAAACACAAATTGAGAACCACAAAAACCATTCAAACAAGAACGAGAAATCATACGGTACTTCATTATAATCCTCAAAATTTTAAATTTCATAGAAGCACAAGAATCTAAGATTTATCTAAAAAGCAGATAAATCTCAAGCAATGGTGTTGATTGAGCAATTTTAACAGGGGATTCTTTGTGGTTTTTGTATTGGGCGTTGAAGAAACCATGATGGAAACCGTAATTTGTAGCCAACGAGGAATCGCAACAAATTGGTAGCTGATGAAGAATCCGATATTCTCCTAGGGTTTCTTGCCGTTTTGATGATGGAGGGTTGAAAGTCAGCGATGGAGGCAATTTCTAGCAACAATAGAGGGTTTTGCATAGTCTATGGTTTTGTCATTTTGATTTAGGTCATATATGTTCCTATGCATAGGCCAAGGGCCTTTTCGTCCTTTTGTAATTTGTGGAATCTGTTTAAAATTAGAATATGGCATATTGTATACATTTTGAAACCATATGATCCTATTTAATAAGTTTTAAATAAAATATGTTATTTTACTCTCCCTCTCTTTATTGTATCAACGTTATGAATGCAAAAAAAAAAAAAAAAAAAGGCAAGTACTTTTTTTAACTTTAATTCTCTAATAACAACCAATATGCAATTAATTTCCTTGATTATTGTGCTATAGTTAGTTCCTATTATAGAAGCTGTCAATAACGTTTTTTTAAGGTCAATCAATTACGTTTTCCATACATGTCACATAAGTTGGCTCAGCTTCTCCTATTTTAAAAAATTTCAACTCCATTTTATTTTTTGGATATCTGGTTAACGTATCTCTAATGCAATATTATATTAATGTGAGAGTAGAAAATTTGACATTTGAGTGTAAAAAACACTCTCCAATACAATGCCATTTTTAATGCTAAAATTTGTGACAAATTTTCCATAAAGTTTAGCATATGGAAAATTTAATATTTGATTCTTATTGGTTGATAGATTAATTTTTCCTTTAATAATACAACATTCTTACTTTTTAATTGTTTTAATATTAAAAGTTTACTTTTATAAGTCTCAAAGTTTAATAATTATGTCAAAAAGCAGAAATAATATTCTGATAACATTATGCATTAGAGTATAAAATAAAATAACACATCAAATATAGTATTTTTATATTTTTTTGATGGCAAATATAACATTAGCATCCGTATTTGCATTAGATATAGTCTAATTTCTTCAGTTGTTCCTACCGTCTATTTTGGTAATAATATAACCTACTTTCACAATATAAGTAATTAAATTATGTGGTTATTAAATAAATTAATTTCTTAGTCATTAAAATATATCTTATATAAAGTATAATGCCTCATTCATAATTTACACACTACTTTTTTAATGTTTTTATCAATTTTTGAGATAATCATTATCAATTTTAACGATCGCTAAAACTTATTGTCTTAAAGATCTAGTCATTAATCATTGTATAAAGTAACTACCAATAACTACCAAAATATAGTCATTAAAAATAATCACTAAAACAATTCAATCTCTTAGTGATAAAAAAAAAAAAGAAAAAAAACTAATCTCTTAGTCAATAAAATGTATCTTATTTACATATACCTTATTTAAAATTTATAGACGACCACTTTTTCAAATGTATTATCAAATTTTTATGACCATTAAAACTTACTATTTTAAAGATATGGTCATTTAGTCAATATATATAGTAATTAAAAAATTTTAGATTTTACTCCATTTTTATGTATTTTAAATATTTTCACTATTTTTTTCTTTTAAAAAATAAGTATTTTAGCTTATATATCAATTCTATTGACATACACTACTCATACATAATTCATTAATAGTCAATTCTCTGATTAGAAACAATGTAATTAACAAATTATTAATAGCAATAGTCATGAAAAACTTTTAAGGCCAAATGCTAGAATAATTTTTTATACACAAGGTTAATACTACCTTTGCAAGTAAATAAATAACTTAAGTTCAGTCAATATTGACATTAGTTCTACAAAAGGACACTCAATTTATTTATTCCTTATAATTATCAATCTGTTCAATCCAATCTAATCCAATGTATTGGATTACAAAAAATACATATTACTTTTAGATTAGGATTTTTCTAATCTAACATGTATAGATTATATTAGGATTAAATATCTCTAAATCTGTACCATCTGTAAATCTAAACTATATATATTATATAAATTATATACATATACATATATACACATAAAATTTTAGTAAATATATACCTATATTCTTATGCTACTGTGTTTAAGGATTATATAGTTAAAAAACGAAGCTTAGCCTAATTACAATGAGTTACTGATGTATAAATTATATTGTATAAATCTGTGTAATTTATAAACCTGAACTATATATATTGTATAAATTATATACATATACATAAATATATATATATATATACACACACACAATTTTAGTAAATATATATACGTATATTCTTATGCTACCGTGTTTAAGGATTTTATACTTAAAAAAAGAAGCTTAGCCTAATTACAAGTAGTTACTAATGTCTAAAGTTTATTTAAATGTGTTAATTGTAATGTTTTATAATGCTATCAAGGACTGTATTCTACTAAGTTATAATATGTTGGATTTTATTAAATTATGTTATATTATACTTGTCAATTTTAGTTGCTAGTTTTTTTAATTAATTTAAAGACTTAATTTGTGAATCCTTTGAATCTAATCCGCAAAATTCGTAGTTTTAGGATTAGATTGGGGCATTCATAGATTGGTTTTGAGTTAAGAAATTTCCAATTTAATATTTATGGATTGGATTACAAATTAACCCTTAATTTGTATAGTTCGATCTATAAACACCCCTACTCAATAATTGGCTACATATGTAATTTACCCATTTCTAAGTTGAGAAAATTAGGTAACATTTCATAACTTTTGTATATTTGACTATAATTTTTATTTTCTGTACTTTGAATTCATATCACATTCTGTTAGTCTTTCTTAGTTTATTTGTATGGCATGAATGAAAGAGAAAATTACATGTTTTGTTACACTTAAAAAAAAAAAAGGTTTATTTGTTTCGCACTTGAAAAAAGAAGAATGAGAGTCTCAGGCCATGTTAGGAGTAGAATAGTAATTAAGGCGACACCAGATTGTTTGAAATTCCAAAAATGTCCCCCTACCCACAAGCCCCATCGTGAACGTAACTTCCCCTTCGGTGGATGAAGAATATCTATTTGCAATATGTCTTCATGAACCTCCCTCGCGCTCTCGCCGGTAAATACCTCTGCTACAACTTTACTAGCCTCATGTGGGCCCCAGTGATGACCATTGGATTGCCGCCTACGTTTTCCTCTCCTTCCTCGCAAATTAAGGTCCAATGTCTCTCCTCACCACAATTTCCCTTAAGCTCTCACTCATCCTTTTCCTTGAGGAGTTCTCAACACGTTTCCAGCAACGACGAAAGAAGATCTGAAGCCCCACGGGTCACGCAATAATCAACAAAGCCTCGCGATGTGATTCTCGACAGCAGGGCGAGATTCACCATTTTTCTTCGACATTGCGATATCTTGATCTGCTCCTTGATTTCTTCTTTGGTTGGCCATTTTTTCTGGCGTCCTTTGTCTTCGTCTCCTGCTCTGGTTGTCTTCTTTGATAGAGAATCTTCAAGCTGCAGCAACAGATAAGCCTAGGGTTAGCAAATTATAAATTTTATAATTTAGGGGCATTTTGGTCATTAAATAATCTGAATTCTTGTATCCGAATTCTTGTATCCAAGTGGTTGTTTATGAACATGTTATTTAGTTTCAAATGTCTGTGCTGTATTCTTTTTCAAAAAAGAATAAAAAATCGTCTTATGCATTTATGAAAACTTCCTTCACATTTCTCCAGTACATCATAACATATAATGCCACATTTTAAAAAACTTTATTTATTTATGCTACAATAGTATATATATTATACGTTTATTCATATTACAATAGTATTTATATTTATGCTACAATAGCATTTATAGCATTTATATTATAGGTTTATTCATGTTACAATAGTATTTATATTTATGCTACAATAGCATTTATATTAGTATTTATATTATATGTTTAAATTGTGTCACATATTATAAAATATTCATGATATTTATAAGCAAGAAATTTCAAAAAAAAATTTTCTCCAATTCGAGTCCACAAATTTTTTGAATTCGGGTGGTTCAAAAATTCCGCTACCTTCTTTCTAGCTTCAGGGATTCTTCTTGGAACATTACCAAACTTGTCTGTACTCCATGCACGTAACCTTTCACTACAATGTTCAAGTTTATGACATAATTGATCCGATCCTTCACCTGCTCTACCACCAAAATTCCAAGCCTCAAAAATAACTTCCTTGCTTTCCTCATCTTTGACCCACCACCGCTCAAACATGAAACCCCTATATCTACTCTTTCTGAATCTATCACTTCTTCGACCATCCAGAGAAATGAGCAAAGGTCTAAGATCAGACCCATTGAAGTCAAGATTTGAAACTTTAAAATTTTGAAAGTGCCTTCGCCAATCCCTACAACTTACCGCCCTATCAAGTCTTTCTTAAATATTACGGCTTGACTCTTGACGATTATTCCAAGTAAAGATAGGACCCGAAAAACCCAAATCATGTAGAGAACAGTCATTCAAAACTTGACGGAATCTGTCCATACCATTGACACGTTTATCTGATCCTCCTTTCTTCTCTCCGGCAGAGAGAATATCGTTAAAATCCCTTGCACAAAGCCCCGGTATGGAATAGACACTTTTTAAGCTTCGTAAGAGCTCCCAAGAATGTCTTCATTCCGTCTTGTTCGGCTTACTGTAGAAACCAATGAAACGCCAAACTAAGCCGTCATTCATAGTGAGAAAGGTATCAACGTGAAACCTTGAGTAATTCATTATTTCAACCACCCAATCTTCCCTCCATAAGATACCGTGGCCTCCACTTCGCCCAACAGAGTCAACATGCATTCCATATTGAAAACCCAACTGAGTCCAAATAGCTTTTGCCTTCACAACATGTAAACGAGTCTCCAAGAGAAAAACCAGTTTGGGATTTTCCCTACGGAAAATGTCCCATAGGATGTCGAATGCAGGGGGGTTACATTCCAGCATAGT
>CAMOHE010056387.1:0-10244 GCA_946598075.1 Artocarpus hirsutus | reverse complement strand
TTTGCTTATCATACATTCAACAAATATGAATGTAAAGAGGACAAGATTTGGTATATAAATAATAAATGAATTCTTTATTGATAAAAATGTCTTCAAAAACTCATTATATTTTTACTCTTTAGGGCATACATGTCTAACATATGTGATATTTATTTAATTAATCATAAAGGCTCGATAAACAAATAATAGACTTAAAATTCTATTGGTCAGTTTTAGGGAAGTTAGTTTTTTAATTTAAGTGACACTATGATAGAAAGTACTAACCCTGTCTATATATTAAGAAAATTGGCCGTGCTCTCTCCACCCTATAAATAACAAATGTACATGCTAGTTCATTAAGTAGACGCATAACAGAAAAGCTAATAAGGTTAAAGGAGAAACACAATTTTTCTATGAGCAATTCTATACTCGTTTAGTCCCTTTTAAAATTTCTCTACAGTTTAAAGTATGTTTACTCTCAATTATGAAATTGCAAAAATAATATTGTTCTAAAATCTTAGGACAAAATGACATATGCAAAATTAGAGTTTGATTTGCATAATTAAATAACTTTCTTACTATTTGTTTATACTTTTTCTTTGCTAATTGCTTTAATTGATATTTCATGTTTGATTCAAGTATCAATTAAAGAAAAAAAAAAAAAAACGTGTTGTTCATGTCACACATACAAGTTATCGCCCCAGATTTTTTTAAAAAAAAAAATCTAACTTTTTGACAGAGATGTGGAAACATGACCTCAGACCACCATAAAAGAGTATATGGTCGTTTAATAGATGACTAAGACACTATAAACTCTAATCTCAATTTATATATTCATTGACGAATTTTCATTCTTTTATTAATATATGTTTAAAAACTTGCTACATCAATCAACAATAAGCGGTTATATTTGCCAGTAAAAAAAATAACTAGTTATAGATCAGTAATAAAAATTGAGATAGAATTGGTTTTCTTAATATTACTCATGAGGGCTGATAATAATATTTATCATTAGTAGTAATGCATGTTGTGTACGCTCGAGTAAAAGAAAATTTTTGCGTAATAGAAAGATTAATTGAGTTTTTCAAACGACTAATTGAGTTTCATCACGCAACAATACTAATAAATAGCATGATTACGTTACGGCGATTTGTAAAAAAATTTCTTTCAAAATAAGATAAACGACAATCTGACTGCACCAATCAGTGAGTTGACAAGGAAGATCTTGAATTGCCTGTTGATCTCTCTTTCTGGCATCAAGAAGTGTCATGAGAGTAATTTGCATTTATTTTCTTGAAATTCTCTGGAGCGTGGGGAAAAATTACCCATGATAGGCATATATCGTTCAGTTAAATTTGTAAAAAAAGAAGTGATTTTAACTAGTTTTCTCATACGAGAAGTTGGCCTCTTTTCCTCTACTCTATTCGTTGTGACCAATAGAAAGGTAGGTAGTACTCTCAAAGTGCAAAGATGTATTTAAGTTCCATTTTTACGTGCGTCCCTTGCTTAAGGGTCAAGAGTTCGTTTAAGTCAAGTTGCTTACCATTAGTTCAAGAAACTTGCAGTTTTACCATAAGCCATACTTTCCAAAGGTGCTACGGGTATTTTATGGCTAGCCATATCGTTATAAATATTATTATGGGGACTTGCCTTTTGGTTTGTAATGTTTTTTCTTTTTGCCAACTTTTCCCCTAACTTCACGAAGCAAAATCCCGTGAAGCTATCATGTCTTCTTTTGATTTGAGCAAAGTTTCTCGCTTGATTGGTGTTTTTTAGGCTTCCTTTTTTTTGGTCACACTGAGACGAGGAAATTTAAACTCTATAGAGTTGAGTGGTTAATACTAAGAAATGTATGCAACCTGTTTTTAGGCATTTGCATAATTAAAAAAAAAAAATCATTTATGATAAATTTTATAGTAATGTTGCTCAAGTTTCTGCAGCTTAAAATTTACAACTAAACCTCTTTTACTAATCCACCTAAGATTATAAAGTTCCGAATCCTTCATCTTCCGTTCAGATGTGATGTTCATATTGTTACGAACTTGAAATCCTAAATTTTGTATTACAGAAAGCAAATAAAGCTCAAAAAGAAAAAATAAAAAAAACGACAAACAAGAGCAGAAATTTATAGTAGTTCATTATTAGAATAAAAGCTATGTCTATTTTGAGCTTGCACTATAAAAAATTTACTATAATAAAAAAAAAAAGCTTACAAGAACAAAGTGTACACCTCTTAATTCTTTATTTTTCTCTACCTCTATTAAAAATTCTTGCATCGCCAACATATACAAGGAAAACTAATGAAAATAAATTTTAGAAGTATGAAATATCTAAACTACTCTTAAAGTTGATCCTCATAATTCTATGTGTAGGATAATAATTTGTCAAGGTAATAAAATAAACTTCACAATTTAACACATGATTAATATTAAACTTAAAGAATTGAAAAACATAATAAATTATAATTTAGTTTGTAAATTTTCTTGATGTCACACATACGCTTGCCTATGTGTGTGTGTATTAAAAAAAAAAATAGAAATTGCACTAAGGTGAAAAAAAAAGGGCTACCTTTTCACATATGGATACGACGATCCTATGAGACTAGAATGTGAATTAGAATTCTTTTAGCAATGACTAATAAAATTACCCATCACTGAAGCTTTCTCAAAAGTTTTCTTTTTCTCTTTCTCCCTCTCTCTTTTCAGGATGCCTCAAAGTTTTATATGAACAGGATTTCACAGAATATACCTTCCAAGAAGAGACCACACTAATTAAAAAAAAAACTATTAAAAATACCAGCAGTGTGATTCTGGCCCACAATACATATTTTATTTTTCTTTTCCAAATAAATCCAAATAATTAGAGAAAATATCCAAAACTCCCTCCTTTTGTTTTGTCTTAACATCACTTTTGTCGTTTTTATTATTAAAATACCCAAAATACTCCTGCATTTTGTGAGATACTACTTTTGCCTCTCTTATTATTAAAATGCCTAAAACATTTCTTGTGTTTTTAATATTATACTCAAAATATCCTTCAAGAAATTAATGCTTTAAAAATTTCAACATTATCCATCCCAATATATTTAAAATAAAAGATTAAAATTATTGAAGTACTTGCTCAGTTAAAATAATTATTTGAACATTTTAAATTACCCTTTTATTAATTTTTAAGTCAAGTTATATTTAAAATAACATTTTGGGGAGGATAACCTTAGTATTTTTAAAAATTAATTGCTTCAGATGTATTTTGAGTATGATTTTGAAAACACAGGGATATTTTAAATATTTTAATAGCAAGAGAGACAAAAGTGGTATTTTGCAAAACACAAGAGATGTTTGGGCATTTTAATTGGTATTTAGGCAAGACATACAGGAGGTTTTAGGTATTTTTTTCGAATAATTAAGCCAAAAAGGAGTCCTTTTCTGAATATGATGCATGTGACAAGGAAGACTCCAGCATTTGGCATCAGTGATTATACGTTTGTTGGACTACGTAAGAGCCGGACAACCCAAGGCGCTTTCATTTCATGCACATAACCAAACCATGTGTTTTTTGCAATAAAGTTTGGTATGCGATGTTAATTTGTGAGACATATTTCCAACACAAAAGAAAGCCTTGCCCCCAATTATGCTCGATTTTGACCGTGACTCAATTTTAAAATTTGGGTCCCATTCAGATTGCATCTTCTTTTACCCTTTTGAATTAGTAAAAAGATTCTGTCCTCCACTTATACGTTATTATTCTTATAAATTTTTCTGTGTTTGATAGAGGCGGCTAATATAAAAGATCATTTGATTGGAAATTAGGCACTAGAGTTTTCCAGTCCATTTTTCTATCTTAGACAGGGACAGGTTCTTAAGACGCCTTAAATCTGAAGCGGTTTCCAAAAAGTTTGATTCTTGTTTTGCTTTTCTTCCCCTTCTAAAACATTCGAGTCGCACTGGAATGTAAAATACAATGTGGGCCCCACGAGATTGTCCCCACTAGATGAGGCCTATAATGTATCTCACACAACGACACTTATGTGAAATGTTTTCAAAATTTCTATATATTTTTTTGATATGTGCGGACTGTGAAGAAACAAACAAAAGGGTTGCATCCGTTTATTGGACCACAATAAATGTTATAGGAGCAAATTCTATTTCAACTTGGTTTCTTTGGCTCCGAAAAGGGTGGATGATAGCTTCTCCAACGACTCTTGACCCGGTGTTCCTTGCAAAGACTGAACTGTCAGTGGGAATTTATGAGATCTTTGTATTATAAGAAGAACACGTATCTAAAAATGCAAGAACATACCAGTCAAGCCTGTTCTTCCTAGGCCTCTGTAAGCCTAGGCTGAACCAGGCCGGCCCATATAGGAAGTACCTCAGTCCAGTCGATACCACGGGTCAATTTTACATGGGCCAGACTGGGTTGTGCCATTGGCTAAGTTGTAGCCGTGCCATTAGCTTGAATAGGTTGGCCCATTCGAGCCTATCTATGAGTTAAGAAAGGTAGGCTTATCTTGGCCCATCATGGGTGTAGATGGACCGGCCCATCTAAGCATACAATTTTCAACTTTTTTTATTTTTATTTTTTATTTTTGAATTTTTTAAACAAGTTAACAATTATAAAAGTTTGAATAGTCAATAAAAATATAAAAAGTGATATTTTATTTATGATTGCCTTATTAAAAACTTTTCTAAAGAAAACCCAGTAAGACAAAACCTTGGTAAGGGAAAAAAAAGTACAATCAAGATAATTATATATAAGATGTTTAAAATATAAAAATAAATAATGTTCATAATTACAATGTCTTACTCCTAATGGAAGTATCATAAATGTTCCAAATATTCAAAGTCATCAACCTAATCATGTTGAACTTGTGGGCTTCTTCTGCAAGCATCCTTCCAATCTTTGACAAACATTTTTGTCTCCAGAATATCGTCACTTATACATGAACGTCGTTCATCAAATACTCTACTACTGCAATTAAATACTTGTTCACTTGTAACTGTGGACATTGATATGGCTAGTATATCACAAGCCTTCTAGATAGTACATGATAAGTTCTTGATTGTGATCTCCAAAATGAAAAAAGAATAAACTTATTGAAATCATGATCATCACCTTGCTCATTAAAAATGATTGCCGCAAAATTTATTTTTAGATAGTTTTCTAATTCACTATGTGCTAAAGATGTAGATGAGCACCCAAACTAACTCCAATGTAGCTGATCATACTTTCCCATGAAGAATCATATGGTACAAATGTAGTACTTGCTAAAGGTGCAGGGGATACTGTTTGGCCTCCTCCATATTTTTTATTCTATGTAGTAAATATATTGTTAACTTCTGCTTGCACATTTTGAATGGTTATGATATCAGAATGCACCCTCAGGTTTTCCCCTATACCCTTAAGCACATATTCAACACTAGCTAATTTAACTATTGGATTCAATATAGCGGCTATGCAATGCAAAGGTCGAACACACTTCTAATATTTTTTGAATTTTTGTTCCATCAACTCAACAGATTCCTTAAACATGTCAAAATGGAAGGTTGTAGCAATGTCATACAATTTACGTAATGCATGAGGAGAGGAGGAATAGTACATGTGTAAGAGTTGGAGAATGGCTTCATAAAGCTTCAAGAAATTGTAAAAGCATGAAGCAATTAGCCAATTAAATTCTTGAAGCGACTTAGTTAGATTCTTCAAGTTGTAATATGTGGTTATAACCTTTTTGTATGGTAGGCATACATTCAACATCATATATATTGAATTCCATAGGTGTCCCATGTTAGTAGGAAGTTTTATGGGTTTCATGCTTGCTCTCTTGCAAGGTTTACCAAACTCTTCATTTCAAAACCTAGAACTTGCTATATAACCCAAGGCTATTTGAATATTTTCCAAATAACCTTGAAAAAATTTCTTGCCATCTTGAACACATAAGTTAATAATATGACAAGCACATCTTTCGTGAGAAAGTGTTCCCTCATTTTGTGGTCTCAAAGTTGTGTTGAAAAAGTTAATAGCAACAGTATTAGTAGATGCATTATCAAATGTGACACTCAAAACCTTTTCTTTAATGCCATAAAATCAAAAGCTTCCATGATAACATCATGAATGGCCTTGATATCATGCGGATAAGGCATTGGTCAAAAAGCAATTAAGCTTTTTTTTAAAAGACTAATCTTTATCTGCACAATATATAGTTACATAGATATAACTAATTTTGGTACGACCTTCCCAAATCATGCAATAGATGTAGTGAATATACTAAATTCAACTACTAAATTTTCCCTCATTGAATGAAAAACTTTTATAGTGTCAACTCTTGTGGTAGTTCTTGAAACATGCCTATGTTATGGATTATAAGCATTTTGAATATATTTCTCAAAGGCCAGATCATCAACAAGACTAATTGGTTGTTGAGCACTAGTCAAATATCTAGCATGCCATTTTTTAGCTCTTTGTTGGTCATATGACCAATTGGTGATGCTACCACTAGAGCTAAATTGAAGTGTTTGTTGACGACAATCAACACCAGCTACACTATGCTTAGCTTTGTACTTTTTGTGATGCCTCTTTAAGTGACCAGTACCAGAAAAGGATTTATCTGTATAGTTTTGTTTGCACACTTTGTAAATTGCACGTTCTTCTATTACACCATTCTCGTTTGTACGTGCCACTAGATCATCATAACTCCAAATTGGTGAAGCAAATTGCACTTTCCTTTTACCTTTATGAGTCACTTCGAAGGAGCGACCAACTTGAGATTGTAAGTCAGCTTCAATTTCTTCAAGTGGATTATCAAATTGTTCTTTGTTGATCACCAAATTCAAAATGTTAATTCTCCTTCCATGTGATAATTCCATTGCTTCAATACAAAATAACAATAAATTATTGTAACACTATTAATAAAAATTAAATAAAATAATTACACAATAAAATTAACTTATAACAATACAAAATTAATGAACAACAAATGAAATAAATTATACCTTCAAGTTTTTTTTCCTTTTCTAAAGAACTCTAAGTAAACTAAAAAAAAGTAGACAATACATAAGATTTGAGAAGTTTGTTGAATGAGTATCTTTGTGAAGTTTCTACATTTATTTACAGGTAAAAAAGTTTATTTTTTTTTAAATTCTCTTTCAAATGTGATTTGATTAGACAATTCGCTAAAGACTTAAAGTCTCAGCCTTGCACATCGCAGGCCTTACTTTTGAGTGTCTATGTTAGGCCTGCCTCCTTTATAATTGCATGGAGGAAATCTAATGCGATGTTCACTCATGAGTGAATGTGGCATGTATCTACATATATATTATATAATATTCAATTCTTATATGTATTAAATAATAATATATATTAATTGTATAGTATTTTGATATGATAATATATGACCTATGGACACAATATTTGAGTGTCAGCTTTGCTTCTCAAAAGCAAAGCATGACTTCAAGCATAAAAAAGAAGAAGAAAGAAAAGAAAAGAAAAGACAAAGAGCTTGTCGGGCCTCTTGTAATGTAATGTGTGAGGCCTTGTCTCAACTCTACTTCTTAGAGGAAGCAAAGCATGCCTACAAGCAAAAAATAAAAAAATAAAAATAAAAAAAACTTGCCTTGATGTGATGTGTGAGGCCTTTTGTTGAAGAAGGCCATATTCAGCTATATTCACCTGTGAATGAACATAAAAATATATATATAAGCATATTTATATATCTATATTTAAATGAAATTGGGCCACATTGGGCATTCGGTGAGCTAGCCCATTGTGGGCCTATATGGGCCTTACATGGGTCGGCATAGGCCAGGATAGGCCAGCCCATTGCAAGACTAAACGTGCTGGCTCGACCTAGCCTAAGCCCAACCTAGACCATAATTTTTCATGGGTCATGTTGGGTCAGCCTATGGGCCGATATATGTTGCCCAACGTAGCCCATCAATATTTATGGGCTAAGCCTTGCCTTGAATAGTTACGGGCCACACTAGCCTAGCTCATCATTATATCAAGATGGGCCTGGGTCATCTCAATGGCTCCGGCCTATTATTACATCTCTATAACATATAAGCATGCACGGTCAACAAGAAATATAGCAGGAGTAGAGTATCGTACCCTCATGGATTGTTTTCTTAAAAATTGACTATTTACTGTAACCACAATAACACTAACTTTATCTAGGCAACTCAAATGTTGGAATTAGTGGAATAAAAGTAATAGCTAATTAAAATTGACTAACACAAATAAAAATGCAAATCAAAGGAAAGGATTGATGGGAATTTGATAGTAAGTGAGGCTAGGGAGTTTTGATTTCTCTTGAATCAACTATGTCGACCAACTCAATGGGTTGTTGATTACTTTCATCCAAATCATTAATTGTAAGTTTTTGAATGTAATTTCACTCCCTTTCTTGAGTGTCAAGCAAAATAATATGCAAAACTAACTAAACTAATATCCCTATTAACTCAACTAATTAAGCATTCAGTAAGCATAAACCTAATTATGATTAACCAAGTCATATTGGCTTTCTAAACTCAATATTATTATAGGTTGTGAATCCTAAGTCCCAATATGTGAAAATGACTTTCCCAAGAGTAAATGCATACATCTAGAATTTCCATTTATTGGCTAGACAAATTAGAAATTAGAACATGAAGTATAGATGTAACACTCTTTATTTTTCATGTAACGGTTAATGATAGACGATTAACGACATTAAGTACTTTATTATAAAATAATGTTACTAATTATGTTCTTTTAATTATGATGACAGATGACGGTCACGTGGAATTGATGTGCTCAAGGTGTGCATGTCGTTTATGATGTACACAAGGTAGATATTGAATGATTGTTTATGTGTAGCATTGTATATGACACTTCGGCAAGCTGAAGTTTCAAATTCGACAAGCCGAATTATTCTTTTTGGGCGGCATGCCAATGGGATTCATCAGCAAGCTAAATCCCACAACTTCGGCAGGCCGGACTAAGCGGTCGACAGGCCAAATATTGTTGATGAGAAATTAACAAAAACTCTCCAAAATTTGTGATGTTGATGATTAATTTGATAGGATGAAATATTCTAAATGATTGGAATGTTTTGTTCCTTTCCTTATTTTAGGTGAGTGGATAATTGACTTTTATGATGATTTAGGACTTGATAGGGTTTCCTATTTTGAAAGTATGAAATTGTGTAAGTAAAATAAGTCAATTTGACCTTCCCTTATTTCTCTCCCTTTTTCCACATGAAAGTAGCATTTTTTTTATTTCCCTACTGCAAATATAGTGTAACGCCCGCCTAATTTGATGTAACGGATAATGTTATGTTAATGACGACGTTAATGTTATATTAATGATGATGTTAAGTGATATACTCATGATAAGTGTTATACTCATGATAAGTGCTGTGATATATGATAAATGGTGCTAACCATTTTATTTTAAGTGTTATGACAGGTGACGCTCGCGTGAAATTGATATGCTCAAATGTTCATGTCATTTATGTTCTGTGTTTAATTATATGGACAATTATATGTTATGAATGATTTTTGGGAGTTAAGACAGATCGGCAGGCCAGACCATTCGGATCGACAGGCCGAAATGATGTTCTCTGAATGGCAAGCCGATGGTATATCATCGGTAGGCCGGACTTCTGAGATCGGCAGGCCGAACTCCTGAGATCGGCAGGCCGATGACAGCTGACAAGTAGTCAGCAGAAATTTTATAAAAATTGTGATAAGATGGAATTTATTTATGGACGTTTTATTCTGATTAAATAACATAATTATGGTATGATTTCTTTAATTTTGGTAATGAAACGTTTGACTTTTCAATTATTTGAATTAATGGATAAGTTTTTCCCGTTTTACAAAGGTAATTTATGGTAACCATTATAAATTTGATGACCTTCCCTTTTTGCTTCCACTCTCCACGCTAATTGGCCTAATAATAGTCTGAAATGTCTGAAACCTCTCACACTCTTTTTCACGTTATTTCATTTTCACAATAACTCTCTCTAATTCTCTCTCTCGATTTCTCTCTCTCTCTTTCTCTTCTTCACATTTCTTCCTTTCTCTTTCTCTCAAAATTTTCCCTGTTATTATTTGTTAAAGATATCAAAATTTCTTTGGAGTTAATTCAAGAAATTTCAAGAAGAATTCATCCTAAGGTATGAGTTTATTTTTAAGCATTTCTGAAAATTTTTCCTTTTCAAACCGACTTTTATATCTCCATCTAAGAATGTCATTTTGCTCTGAATTTTTAGTATGTTGTTCATTCATGTG